>CAUYRH010020054.1:0-23485 GCA_963574655.1 Perodicticus potto | reverse complement strand
GGCCCCGTGTTTCCTGTGCCTGCTGCTTCCCATTCCTAAGGCTCCCCTGACTCAGCCCTTTATAACTGCCCAAGGCGCTATATTAGCTTTCCTCCCTAGCTTCCTGTCTCCGTACACACACACACACACACACACGTGCATGTGCACATGGTATGCACATTACACATGCTCACATACACACAGGTGCGCACTGCACTCGTGCACACATGTATACATACACACTGCACTCGTGTTCACACATACACACAAGTATACACAGATCCTCACACACACTACTCAGAGACACATACACATTCATCCCATACACAGTGCGTGCACCTCTGCCAAATTCATTTCTCCAGAGCAATATCCCAATCCCGTAGCCTGAAAGTCAAGGCTGAGATGAACTTCCCTGGGACCCTATCATCCCTTGGCCTCCCAACATGCTTCAGTACCCAGTGAAGCCCCAGACACTTCTCCCCCTGTCTGCTCTTTGTATGCCCCAGCGTTAGTGGCACAGAATGTTCTACACTCTCTGAGGATGTGCACGAGGGTTTCGTCAGCTTTATATCCTCTAAAGAAATGACTACCAACATTGCCTTGCAACAAACATCCATTGAGTAAATTAATTCCCATCCTAAGAGGTTCTGGGGTGGAGACGCAGGTTGGGGTAGCCATGGCAGGTCCCAGCTCCCCACTGCCCATGAGCCTCCTGGATATTGGAAGCCTGTGGCTTTCCTGAGCACCTCAAGGTTCAGGCATGTCTATTGGAATGGAGGCCTTTATCTTAGAGTCAGAGCATGGCAACAGCCTAATTGGTGACTCTGGCAGGGACATAGGATCTTCTTTAGAATGCTGTATATCTCTTAAAAAGGGATGTCCTGTTGGAGCTCATTGCAGTCTGGCTCTGTCACTGTGCCCTTTGCTTTTCTTTAGGCACTGGGACACTGCACAGACCGCTCTGTCAAAGGAGCAGGATGCCCCATGTCTGGGCCAGCTGTGGCTGCAAGAGGCTAACCTGTCAGCCCTGCGCCTATTGGAGAGCCTGTTGCAGACAGGGCCACACCTGCTGCTGCAGACATACGTCTTTCTAGCCTCAGACTTCAAGGCCATTGTGCCAGGTGAGTCAGGAGACACAGACTACCTGACTTGGGTGGGCTGGTGGTGGCAGGAATTTGAGCCTCAATTAGCAAAACGCTCCCATCTTCCTGGGGGAATTAAGGTACAGCCAAGCTCACTAGCCCAAGATGGTGGTGAAAGTTGACTTTTGTTTGGGCAATTAGTTCTTTCTTGGGAGTCAGGTTCTGAAGTCAGTCTGTAAGATAGAACTTGGGCATAATCAAAATTACCCTGGAAATCCTTTGGGAAGGCTGTTATTCAGTGAAATCAGTGTATCTGTTTTTCCTGTATCTTTAGTTATTAGAACAGATCTTGGTGCAGCCAGAGGCTTAGGCCCCAAGAGCCGCATGGAAACTGAGAACAACTCAAGACCCAGCAAGGATGTGTTTCCAGCTCCCACAGGGCATCCACATTCTTGTTCTCTCTCTTTCTTCAGATTGCTTCTTGCAGTACCCTCCCTCCTTCTGTTTCCCTCCCCTCCTATCCTTCCTCTGCCCTCTTTGCTGAGCACCCACAATTGTAATGTGCATAAACTTAAATGCTTAAAGTATGTGGCTGGTCTCATTTTCCATGCATCTTTATCGGAGGGCCTGACATTATCTCATGTTCTCATTCTAGTTCTTTTATTAAACCTTCTTCATAAAAATTGAACAGCAAAATATATTTTGGATGGGGTACTATTCTGAGCCTTGCAGGATCTGCTTGGTTATAAACAGAACTTGGGCCAGAGGGCTTAGAGGACCAGGCACTGGGACATTTTTCTTAAACAGCATGGAAAGAAAGAGCCCACGCCATTTGCTGGGTAGGAAGGTCCAGTGCATCATCATGCGGTGAAATTCCCTGTGTACCCTCCTTTCATCCTGATTACAGACCTATATTCACACACAGAGTTGTTCAAGGTGCTTGGTCATTTATACCCTCTGTGGAGCCAGGTTTTAATAAGAGGTTACACATCCCATTAAAGAAGGGCCATGAATGAATCTTCACATGATGCTGTTGCTTTAGAACCATCAGTGCCTATGATGTTTTCCACTTCCCTTCCAGGGGTGAGTGCCCTACTCTCCTGGTCCTCTCTGTCCTGGGCCCTGGTGTCCTACGCTCACTTCCTGGGCTTCGTGAAGCCAGGCCTCCTGGCCACACCGTGCACTGTGCTCTTCTGTCAGCAGCTCTGGAGGATGGGCATGCTGGGGACCCGTGTCCTGAGCCTGGCTCTGTTCTGTAGAGCTTACCACATTTGGGTTTTGGTTGTTGGAGGTAAGCTGAGCTTATGATCTGAATATCTATTACTGTGTAACAAACCATTCCAGAACCGAGTGCCTTGAAAATGACCATTTATGATCACCAACTAGTTCTGGGAGCTGGATGGGCTCTGCTGGGCAGTTCTTGCTTTGGGAGACCTCCACATTTGTAGCCGGGTAGTAGTTATCTGGACTCGGGGCAGGCTTGATGGGGATGGATGTACAGATGACATCTTTACTTTCTTGTATGATACCTCATGGTCTTCCTGTGGCCTTTAGGTTCAACTAAGTAGCCCGGGCTCATACTTAGCCATACGGAATTCCAAGAGAGAAGAAGTAAAGTCTGCCAATCTCAAAAAGTAGGCCCAGAACTAGGCTCAGCATTGCTTCGCTATAGTCTACTGGCCAAAGCAGCCATGGCCAGCCCAGATGCAAGAGCGTGGTGGGAGAGCCCTGGGCCCCCGCTGTCCAGAGTGGGAGGCATGCGTGCTGGCTCTCTCTGGAGATGCACAGCCGTAGACGACTCCTCAGAAGACTGTTCTGTGTCAGGCTGAAATCTTTTCTGTAGAACTATTACTCAAACAGGGGCCCACCTGCCTTTACTCAATACAATAATATACTTTATTGTGTTCCTGCTGATAGACTCCAAGTGCACCATTTCCTTCTAAGGTAATCTTAGACATCTTCCTGTTCCAAATAGGACGGCTCGGGCGGCGCCCGTGGCTCAAGGAGTAAGGCACCGGCCCCATATACCAGAGGTGGTGGGTTCAAACCTGGCCCTGACCAAAAACTACAAAGAAAACCCCAACAAAGCAAATAGGACAGCTCTTCTGAACCCCAGTTCCCTCCTCCCTTGGTCTGGCTGCACACAGATGTGAATGGTGATGACAGGAAGTCTGTCTGGCTGTGCAGATTCCCTGAATAGGGCCTATGTGTTCCTGCCAAGGAAAAAGATCTTCTCTGTCACCACTGAATACACTGTGCAAGGAGGAACAGTGTACTCTTGTTTTAAGAGAACTGGGGACATTGAGAAATATTTGGCCCTTGAGAGGAAAGCAAGCATTAAATACAGTTATTGGCAGAAAAGAGAATTTTTTTTAAATGTGCTGTTAAGGAGAAAATAGCTATTTTTTACCCTTTTTAAAAAAAAATTCAGTTCAAACGCTAGGATGATATTGTTAATCTTAAAATATAGAAATAAAAACTACAGATGGACCACCAGAGTTCTTTCCTTTGGGTGTGAAGGGTTTTGCTCTTATAGTAACAATTTTAAAATAGCGGACAGTTTCATAACTGCCTCCTTAAACACGTTCTGGAACTAGAAGGGTGTAAGTCCACGATATTTGGTTAGTATTGTTGAAGCTGGTCTTTTGTTTTCTCATGTTCAAATTAGGTCAGTTGCCCTTAGTAAGGATCAAATGGGATAATACATACAAAGATAAACGGGGTGGCTTTTCTGTGGCCCTGGAATCGGTTCTGGGTTTTGATGTCTCTTCTTGGATGCTGAGTCAGAAGTGGGTGGAGCAGACAGGAGGGTTTGGGCCCTGGTCTCTGTGTCCTCACCTCACCTGCTCCAGGCTCCCCAGGTGACCCTGGCTCCTGGCCTCTCCGCAGGTGCCCACTGGCTGGTGATGACCTTCTGGCTTGTCGCCCAGCAGAGTGACATCGTCGACAGCACCTGCCGCTGGAGGCTGTTCAACCTGCTTGTGGGGGCTGTGTACATCCTCTGCTACCTCAACTTCTGGGACAGCCCTTCCAGAAATAGGATGATCACGTTCTACATGGCAAGTGGAGACGGCAATTTTCTTTAATCCTGACTTTTATGGCATATATAGCATGTGGTGTGTGTGTACGTGTGTGTGCTGTGTGTGTGTGTGCACTGGGGCATGCACAACTAGCAAAAAAAGAATAGCCTAGTTTTAGAAAACATTCTGAAAGGAATTATAGCCTTGAAAAGATAACCTGACATCCATCTGTTGACACAGGTCCCTGGCAGCAGCTGCGGTGTATTTGGTAGGTTGTCTCTGCTGAGTTTGATGATAGCTGACCTGTGAGTGTTCCCACTTGGTGTCCTTGCTCATCACCTTGATTCTTACTCAGTGTTTATTGTGAGTCCTAGGTGTGGTCCTAGGCAGAGTGGGAAGCACGCAGGTGGCCTATGGCCTGTCTGTCTTCAGGCTGCTTTTAGCACAGTTGAGGAGAGTTCTACCAATCTTTTTTAATTCATAATATTTGGTAAGCATATGTACCCAAATAACCAAAAGAATAAAGCAGAATATGGGTAGTTACCACAAGATAAAAAACGTTTGGGCTCCCAGGAGTACCTGTCAGTACCGTTTCCCATTGAGATAACCAGAGACATTTTTATTTTTTATTTATTTATTTATTTTTGAGATATTCTCACTTGTCACCCTCGGTAGAGTGCTGCAGCCTCAAATTCTTGGGCTCAAGCAATTCTCTTGCCTCAGCCTCCCAAGTAGCTGGGACTACAGGGACCCGCCACAACACTTGGCTATTTTTAGAGACAGGGTCTTGCTCTTGCTCAGGCTGGTCTCAAACCTGCGAGTTCAAGCAACCCACCTGCCTCAGTCTCCGGAGTGCTGGGATTTCAGATATGAGCCACCATGCCTGGCCTGAGAGACACTTTCAGATGGAAGGTTTGAGTTGAGCTGCACCATGGTAAGCAGAGGAGAAAAAACAGCCAGTTTATCAGGGGATAGATTTTGGAGTGAGGCAACGTTGCGCCTGGCCCCACTGTGCAGGCTGCTACTCCCAGCTGACTTTGGCCAAGGATTAAAACTCTGCAGACCCGAGTCCTTCAGCTGTGCCCCGTGATCATCCGAAAGCACTGCCTTCCACTAAGGTTGTCGGACCCTCCCTGGCCAGGTCCTGCCAACTCCAGCCCTGGGAACAGCAGCACATGCCCGAGAGGCTGGCAGAGTCTAGCCCAGGGCCGACCAAAACGTCTCCACCTTTGCTAAACCCATTGAGGGCTGGTGGGGAGAACGACACTCTGACACCCCTGCAGTGAGAACCTAAGGTTCAAACTGGCATGGGGGCCCTATTCTCTGTCCCTTATTGGGAGCAGAACCAAATTTCTTGTCTCTTTATGACAGGAGACAGGAGTCATTCATATTAAAACCGGGTACTCAGCAGGCTTCCAGAGTGATCACAAATGTGTAATGTCTGTATTTCAAGGAGACAATTCTCAGGCCCTTGAGAAAGCAGTTCTGGCTGGCACAAGATTTACATCTCAAACGGCAGAGAAATGATTTATAATTGCAAGCTTTCTAAAGTATAATAACTGCTCTGAGAGGGTGTTGTGGGCCCTATTCACCCATCCGCAAGTTTTGGCTAGAATTGGACAGTAAATTCTCCTGGCAGTGCTGAGCTTTATTAGGGAGGAACTTAAGGACTGGAATCTTTATCCTCAGGATGTGGCCTGCAGCTGTTAGAGACCATTCAAGTGTTTGTTCAAGTCTCTCAGTCTGGGAAGGCAGACAGAATCACTTGTGCAGCAGGTCTATAACAGTCCCTGATGGTTGAGGCCTCGCTGCTGAGAACAGGGCTCAGAGTGTGGGGAAGGAGAGAACCTTTGTCCAGGATCATCATTTCAGGGGCAAGCAGTATGTTGGAGATGACTCCCAGGTAAATTAGGGCTAAATGGTAAACAGGACTGCCCTCATTGTCAAGGAGAGGGTGCTTGGCCTCAAAGTTAACGTGAGACTAATTTAGGGTGCATTAGGAAAAATAACCAGGCCCAATCTGTGGGTGCAGCAGGTCACCTGGCACCGGTGAGGGGGAGACATTGCAGAGAGGATGAGGACAGAGGATGACTGGGCAGGACCACTGGGCCAGAACCACGAAAGTAACAGGAAAGGTGATGGGGTTGGGACGGAGTTAAGAATCTGAATCCGACAGAACCAGAAAACTGATGGTATATAATTGATTCAGGAGTAGAGACTCTAAGATCTCCGCACTCAGGGACGCAGAGTGGGCATCCTTAGGTCTCCCAAGCAACTTCTTGTAAGTTTATGCTTCTCTCCTTATTTGAATTCTCAAAAGTTAAAATGAAGCCAGTAAATTATCGCGGCAAATCTATTGAAGACTTTAGCAAATCAGTATTATTATTTAGTTTTTATTTTTTAATGTCTCATACATGGTATTTAAATACACCCTTGAGTTGTGTCAAGTTGATTGATTATTTTATTAAAGAAATATATCTTTATATTTAGAAATTAGAAACCAGAGTCAATAAGCCAGCCCTGGCCTGGGCGTGGGAAGAGCCTTCTGGGAGAGGCCGGTGTGGTGCCTCTGCTGCTGCCACCTGGTGGCCGCAGGGGAGATTTACCTTAAATATGTGAAGGAAAAACAAATTCTGAAGTCACTATGGAGGTTTGTGACTCTGGCTTCCTGGGATTCAGTGACACCAGAGCTCTGCAGAGACTCCTAATGGTTGTGTTATAACATTAACTCGTGCGTGCAGTTATGAGGGTGGAGGCTCAGATTAAGTAGAAACTAAGAGTGTCAGCAGGAGCCCACTACCAGATTTGAGTGGGGTCTTTACATTTCCTGGCACTTGGATTTTTCAGACAGTCTAGTGAACTGAGAACTGAGAGACTGTCTCTTTGCCAGAGAAGTTCTCACTGGGAACATGGCCCTGCTTCTGGGAGGGCCCCGAGGACAGAAGGGACGGCCTCAGACGTGCAGGGTGGGAGCTCCCTGTGGCTTTGTGCACCTGGCGAGGTGTGGTGACTCTGCCCTCGGTCCCACAGGTGATGCTTCTGGAGAATGTTATCCTTCTGCTGCTGGCCACTGACTTTCTCCAGGGGGGGCCCGTGGACTGGCCTGTGCACTATCACAGGGGTCCTGTCTGGATTTCTGATTGGTAAGACCCAGTGTAACCTTATCTGTATTAATCTCCTGGATCTATTTTCTTACTCAAAAGTAGGGAAATTGAACTCAGACAGGTGAGCTGGAGATGGGGGGACAGAGCTCACTGGGCTGTGGGTGGCGGGGCTGGAATTCAGATCCAGCCGCAATACAGGCATCAGCACAGCCCCTGACAGCTCTACATAGCCAGCATGTTATCATAGGAACGGACGGCTCTAAGGTCTGTGCTGTGCCCACAGTGGCAATCTTGCTTCGCCGGCCATGTGAGCTCGGCACAGCACTCCTGTCCTACACTTCACCATATTAGCAACAGGTGCTGGTGCCAGGTGCTCTCCTGCACCGGCAAGCAGCCTCCTGTCCCCTTCTGGCTCACAGCGTGAGAATTAGACTAGCCTGTGTGAGTAGGCTTAACTGGACACACAGCATTTCACCAGGTGAAGAGACTATCCAGAGGTCACAGAAGATGCATAAATTATGACCATCACAAACCACTCTGGGCTTGGGGCTCCTGTCTCTTTTTCATAGATGTTATCAGTCAGGTGACCAAACCCACCTCTTCCTCTAAAAAGTTAAACTTTTCCTCTTGAAATAACTGTAGTTTTAGGAAATAATACTGAGAGTTTTGTGTACTCTTCGGCTGTTTTCTCCGAGCAGTAACATCTTGCAACATCACAGCCACACCTCCCCGTCACCAAGAGGCCCCTGCACATGACCCCTTCCTCTAGCCCCCACTGCCTCCTTTGCTGCACACCCACTAATCCATTTTCTATTTCTAGAATTCTGTCACTGCAAGGATTTGGGGTAAATGGAATCACACAGGCTATAACCTCTGGAGATCAGCTTCATTCATTCAGCACAACTCTCCACAGAGTGGTCAGGTTGCTGTGAGTCAGTAGCGCCTTCTGCTGGTGGCTGAGTCCTACCCCCGGTGTGGACAGACCATCTGCCCTCTGAAGAGTATCTGGGTGGTCCTTTTTAAAATGATAAATTGCATGTCAGGGCATTGATGTCTAAGCTGATTGTATATATAAATGGCCTAGGGAAAGCTGAGGTCATGGGGATGCCCGTGTGCCTTGCTCCCACCCACATTACATGTCAGGCTTGGTGCTTTTATTTCTAGCAATCCCTCCAGGGGTAGGGGCCATGAGACACTTGAGGTGAAGGGCCTTTGTGAGCTGGGAGGCCCAGCCACTCATTTGGATTTTCTGATGCAGGAGAGGCATGTGAGCATGGTAGGGTGGGAAGTAAAATGTCTTCTCATCTACTTTCTACATTCAATACCCTAATTCAAAAAGATGCCTGGCACCATTGCTGCAAGGTGTCACACTCCTGGGAGCTCCTACACTGATTTCCCACCCAGTTTCACTCCAGTGAGATATTGTCACTCTCAGCACCCATGGAGGAGGGTGGGGAGGAAGAGCCCGGCGGGTCACTGGACCTGCAGGCTGGAGCCAGCCTCTCAGTATACCCTGACTCCCAGAGGGCCTGGGGAATCCTCAGCAGATTTTACACAAATTACAATCCAAGGAGTGTGGGCCTACTCCCAGCCCCTGCCCCTACTAAGCCCCTACCATATACCAGCTGGGGTCTACAACCAACAACCCACAAAGAACAGGGCCTCTGAGAAAGTCTGTTTCCACTGAACAGGGCTGCTTGGGCTTCTGTGGTGGGAGCCTTGATCCTTCTTTTCTGGCCTGTGGTGGCTCATTGTAAACAGGAGATCTATGTCCCTCACTGGATGGTTGTGACAATTCAAAACTGTGTGCAGTAACTGTGTGAGCAAGGCCTGCTGCAGGGGCAGCACTGGACATAGGGACTCAGTCCCCATCTACCGGGTTCCAGCCCAGCCAGTTCCATTCAGGCCCCACACACACACAAGACACTCCAGGGGAGACCTGAGGTGGCCTTCTGGATCCTCCTAGCACCGTCACACCCGGTCTCCAGGCCCCTGAGACATTATTTCAGGCTTTGTCTGTTTGTCATAAGCGCCCTGGAACCAGGCACTTCACCTAGTGGAACAGGAAACTGGAAAGAGCGTGGGCGGCTCCTTGGAATTCTCTGGGAAAGAAATCACCACAGAGGTCAACACTTCTCATCAAAATAAACTGACAACAACGTGATTAAGGTGTTTATGCACAAAGGAAGTGTTGTGTTGTTGTTCATGGAAATTCCTTGATATGGGGTTTTGACAAGAATGATTAACCTCTGTGTGGGTCCTACTTGTTTGTGAGGTTATCTCTTCCTCCTCCCCTCCTCCAGCTTTGGAACCCATCAACAAGCATGTTGGCGGCTGAACTGTGAGCTTCTGAGTCAGTTACTTGCCAAGCAGGACTGACATTTCCCCCGAATGCCACACACACACACTCAACATGCACACATGCCCCCCACACACACCCAACACATGAACACACCCCAGGCACACACTCAACACACGCTCGCCCAACATGCACACACCCCACCCACGCACACTCCACAAGCACATGTCCCACACACACTCAACACGCACATGCCACACATACAGGCCCCTACACATGCACACTCAACATGCACACTCAACATGCACACGCCACCCCCCCCCACACCCACAAATACTCAACACACACACATCCAGGTGCTCAGAGGAGCTACCTCCACAGAAGGAAGCGTAGAACCCACAGGATTTAAGCTTTGTTATCTTGTATTTGAGTTTAGGAATATTTGCAGTTTATAGAAGCTGGAGCCTATTTAATTTCTCCCCAAATATCCAGTTCTGAGGCTCCAACAAGAGACCTAAATTATAGAGCTCTACTCAAAAGGCCCAGAACCTGGAGCTCTGGAAACCACCGAGGACACAAGACATCAAAGAACATAACCGTGCAATCTTCTTTTTTTCTTTTTCAGGCAGCGTCTCCCTGGTAATTTATTACAGCCTGCTGCATCCAAAATCCACAAACATCTGGCAGGGCTTCATAAGGAAATCCTGCAGCATTGCAGGGGATGATAAAACAGAGAGAGAATCTTCTGCCCCGGCCGAGGCCTCTGCAGTGGGGAGAACCCGGGACGTGGTCCTATGCCAAGTAGAAGGTCACAAGCTAACACCTTTGGGGAAGCCCCACAGCCCAGAGCAGGGCTCTCCAGAGGCCAGGCTGGGGAGCCACACTGCCGGGGAGGACTCTTTCTTCCGTCACCACCACTGGCTGTTGGTGAAACTTGCCCTAAAAACAGGAAATGTGTCTAAGATCAACGCAGGCTTTGGAGATGACAGCCCTGACTGCTCTTGTCCACCTGCTAGGGATCCGAGTCAACACCAGACTATGCAGAGGAAGCCCCTGTTTTCCCAGCAAGAGCCTCCATCCTCAGCCTGTGACCCCCCAACCTTAGAGAAGGGTTCTGAGTTTGAAGTTGTCCCTAAAGCACATGCTGACCCTCTGGACACCTCGAGTTATGTCTCTTTTGCCAGCGATCATCAGGACAAAGTGCCTTCCCAGGGGCCATCAGCTGCACAGGACGCAGGCAGCTCCAATGGGGGAGCCGAGCCTGGTTCTACAACACAGGGGTGGGGACCTGGTGGGCAGCTGTGGACAGGGGCAAAGCAGGAGGGCTCAACATTGTACTTCAGTGCCACCGCAGAAGGGGCTTTTTCCACCTGCCAAGAAGGCAGCCCAGCTACTCTGCAGATGGCCCTGTATGGAAGGAGTTCAGGGAAGGACAGCCCTGCCCAAACTGTCTGGCCTCAGTCTGTCTCAAAGCCCTTTCCCATCACTATGGCCAACATCAGCCCCATCCTTGGCTCATGCAGATGCTTCTGCCCTGGTGCAGACTTCACTGGGAGAGCACTAGGTAGCTCAGAGCATGGGCAGTGTCAGGGGCCCACAAGGGACTTCAATTATCATGCTCCTGTGGGCCTGGGGAAGTCATCGCCAAAGGCGAGGTCTGCCGAAGAGCCCTGCCTCACGTCCACCCCCAAGTCTGAGTCCATTCAGAAGGGCCATAGCTGCATAGAAGAGATGAAGCATGAGACAAGTTTTTTCATCTGACCATAGGCATAGTGGAATAAGATAGCAGGCTGGCAAATCAAGGTGGCCGTGGATAGAGTGATAAGAAGCTCTACTCTGGCTCTGCACCCCTAGCTCAGTGAGGGCGCCAACCACATACACCAAGCCTGGTGGGTTCAAGCCCGACCTGGGCCTGCTGAACAACAATGACAATTGCAACAAAAAATAGCCGGGTGTTGTGGCAGGCGCCTGTAGTCCCAGCTACTCTGGAGGCTGAGGCAAGAGCATCACTTGAGACTAAGAGTTTGAGGTTGCTGTGAGCTGTGACGCCACGGCACTGTGAGACTCTGTCTCAAAATAAATAGATAAATAAATAAAATAAAAAGTATGCACAAAGGAAGTGTATACTTCCTGCATAATTTTGTGAATTATGTATTAAGTATTATCTCTCTATAAGAATTAATTATATATCACGTACTATCTCATTGTAAGATACTGTAAACTTTTGGAAGTAGTTGAGAACTGTATGCTTATAATCATCAACATACTGAAGGTACAATGCCATTAGGAGCATCCTGTATCCCTTTGGCAGAGCCTACATGGTATATTTCTGTTAAATGCATGGCTCTCCTCACAGGCCGGCCAGCCAGCAGTTCTTTGCCAGCTCCCAGTTCCTCTGTGTGCCCCATTTTCTACATCTGCAAGCTTTATTCCCTCGTCCACTCCATGTAAGACACTATCCATGATTTAAGCTCATCCAACAAAGGGAAGCGCATATCCCATTGCCTGCTATTCTATTTCTTTCTAACACTTTCTTTTTAATGTCCTCTTAAAAATGTTCTTTGTAGATAGGTGTCTCCATCATTTCTTTTTTTTTTGAGACAGAGTCTCTCTTGGTCACCCTTGGTATAGTGCCATGGCTTCTTAGCTCACAGCATCCTCAAACTCTTGGGTTCAAGTGATCCCCTTGCCTCAGCTTCCCAAGTAGTTGGGACTACAGGCACCCACCACAACACTGGGCTATTTTTTAGAGATTGGGTCTCACGCTGGCTCAGACTGGTCTCAAGCCTATGAGCTCAGGCAGTCCACCCACCTCGGCCTCACAAGTTCACCATCATTTCTTTAAGCCAGTGGTTCTCAACCTTCCTAATGCCAGGATGTATTTTCATTGTTACAAAGGGGTCGTGACCCACAGGTTGAGAACCACTGCTTTAAGCCTTCCTTCATATTGCTAAGAAAGTCCAGTGACGCCACCAAAGAGAAATGCACACAGAGGCTGATACCATTTGGAGATGGGTAGTTTTTATCCTCTTCAAACACTCTAGGTTTAGGGACAACATAAGAGCTCTAAAAAGGAAGCATGGACAAGACCAGCCTGAGTGAGAGCGAGACCCTGTCTCTAAAAATAGCCAAGCGGACACCTGTAGTCCCAGCTGCTCAGGAGGCTGAGGCAAGA
This sequence comes from Perodicticus potto, assembly GCA_963574655.1. Lineage (NCBI taxonomy): Eukaryota > Metazoa > Chordata > Mammalia > Primates > Lorisidae > Perodicticus > Perodicticus potto. Next base: position 10,826 of record CAUYRH010020054.1, on the reverse strand, counting down.
GAATCACTTGAGCCAAGAGTTTGAGGTTGCTGTGAGCTGCGATGATGCCATGGCACTTTCCACAGGGTAACAAAGTAAAACTCTGCCTCAAAAAAAAAAAAAAAAAGGAAGCGTCAAGCAACTTCGCTGAACCTCACACAGGTGAAGGGTTTGTACAGACAACTTCTGCAGTGAGCTTTCAGACCATCTGTGTCCCTGCCGCCAACCACACAGGCCAATCAGAGACAGCACATGGGTGGCTGAGAACTTTGGCACAACAGGTAAATATAAAGCAGAGAGAGTGTTAACAGAACAAAATTATTCACAGTTACACTCACTATCCTATTACAGCATCTTGGTTTCTTCTGCACTCAGTGTCTCACACACCAGGCGAGAAGGACATGGGCTTCTTATCCTAACTGGCCTTTCCACTCCTATACCTCAAGATTTCACTTGAGCATTGCCTCCTGGGGGCCCTCCCTGAGCTTTCCCATGCTCACCCTCCGGCCCTGCTATACCCATTGTTCCTTGCCTTCTGGTGATCTCCTAAACTAGAAATCCTGCTCCCTTGAAGGCTAATTAAGAGTTGCAATCTTAGGCCAGAGCGGTGTCTCACACCTAGCATTCTGGGAGGCCAAGGCGGTGAATTGCTTGAGCTTAGAAGTTTGAGACCAGCCTGAGCAAGAGTGAGACCCTGTCTCTACTAAAAATAGAAAAATTAGCTGGGCATTGTGTCAAGCTCCTGTAGTCTCAGCTACTTGGCAAGCTGAGGCATGAGGATCTCTTGAGCTCAAGAGTTTGAGGTTGCTGTGAGCTCTGATGATGCCACTGCTCTCAACCCCAGGGCTACAGAGTGGGATTCAGTCTGAAAGAAAAAACACCTGCAATCTTAATTCTGAGCCCCACCACAGTGTCCAGCACAAAATAGACACACAGGATAAATTAACTAGGGACATTTTTGTCCCAAAGTTGGGCTTGAGTGTATATGCTGGTAAGAAGGCATTTTGCCTTGGGGAAAGGAACGGGTGGGATATAGGACATTTTTCTTATTCCTAATCAAGAGCTAGAAAGCTAGACATCACCCATCTGTTCATTCATTAAAGCAACAGGCACCGAACACACAAAAATCAAGGGCTCAGACCAGTAGGGCCTCTCAAATGGCCTCTTCATTTCATGTCTCCAGAAAATGTGTTACCAGGTGGTGAAAAGGATTATATTTATGAAAGACTAATAAATGAACACTTAATTCAAAAAATGCTTAGTGAATATCTACGAAAGGCTGGTCACAGAGAAAAGGAAATGTGGCACATGCCCTGTGGCATCTGTGGGGGACACAAATGATGGTTTTGTCATCACGTCCCCTCTGAAATGGCTACAGGGTCCCGTGGCAGTTCAGCTCAGTGGGAAGGATGCTAGTGCCATCTTCAGGGCCCCCGGGCTGTCCTGTAGAAGAGAGATTTGATTTTCTTCCTGTAGGGCTAATTGAACCACCAAGAAACTCATTAGGGCCCAATATAGGATCTTTAACAGAGTTAAAGGGCGGAGCAGGCTGTCACAGGAGTGTAGGGTCACATTCCGCTGGAGAGGAGCAGATAAAGCCTGAACAGCACCTCAGCTTAGTGACAAAAAAGGAAATTCAAGTTCTAGAAGATTCAGCACAAAGTGACCTCCCAGATCCTGCCCCTGGGTCTCCGCGCTGGCTGCGAGTGGTAAGGAGGCATAACAGGGGAAGACTTTAAAGTCTGTTCTGGGAAATCCCCCTTCCCTGAGGAGAAGGGAAGAACCAGAGAATCAGAACGAGAAAGTCAAAACCAGTTTTGGAGTTACCCAGAATAGCCAGCCTTGGGTATCTATGATGCTTTACTGGGACACACAGGATGAATTAACTAATTAGTGCCTGGCAGAAGGACATGGGGAGCTGAACTGGGGACTCTGTCGCCTGCCCAGAACAGAGGAAGGGCCTCCTCTGAGCGAAGGCGTTAGGGTGCTCTTCTCCACACCACAGGCCCCCAGGACCGTGTGCTCACAGTTGTCTTTGGGAATGGGCCCTCTGTAGACCATTGACCCTTTCGTGGTCTAGACTTTGACTTTTGACCTCCAGGCAAAGACATCCAGGAACCACCTGGGTTGAGTTACTTGGGTTTACTACTCATCTTCCCTAGTGGAGAACACCCCCCGGTGGGGCACGGTGGCTCACGCCTGTAATCCCAACACTTGGGAGGCCGAGGTGGGTGGATTGTCTGAGCTCACAGGCTCAAGACCTACCTGAGCAAGAGCGAGACCCCATCTCAGGTGTGTGGCAGGCATCTGTAGTCCCAGCTACTTAGAAGGTTGAGGCAAGAGAATTGCTTGAGCCTAAGAGTTTGAGGTTGCTGTGAGTTGTGATGACACTGCACTCTACCAAGGGCAACACAGTGAGACTCTGTTTCAAAAAAAAAACACATCCCATGGCTACTGTGGGGTGTCTTGGCAAAATGATATTTGAAAGGACTAGCAGGATGTGGGCTCTAATGGGTGAGTTAGGGGCTCACTGGGGATTGCAGTTCTGTGACTCAGTGTTGCGATAACGCTGGTCCATAGGGAGGGACTAGCAAGAAGGTGCAGCTGTCACTGGCGGGGAGGCAGCTGTCACCCATTACACAGGAAAGGGGGGACGCCACAGAGGCACACCACAGCCATCTTACCCACGATGGACCGCTCTTCATGCCCTTCAAATAGTCTTAGCAGCTTCACAACTGTTTGTCAGGCTAAATATTACATATCAATCATGAGTTAAGTAGTGACTTTCCCACATCCCACCAGTGGCTCACTCTTGAGCTGCACCTGTATCTAAGTTTGTGTTTTAGCCGATCTCATCCTTAGCAGCTTGGTGCTATCTGAACTGGATGCATCTGTCCACAGCATATGTGCAACTTAAGGAGAGAGTGGGATCAAGTGGGAGCAATCACGGGAGCTCAGTGTCACCAGACTGGGCCGACTGTCCAGGGGTCAAACCTGTGCAGACCAGCCTCTGTGTTCCTCTGCAGTGATACAGGAAGGACAACCCAGGCGGCCTGGGATGAGCGAGGGCACAGGCGAGAGGCTCCCCTGAGTCAGCTCATCTGACCCACGACGCACTGTGGTACCCTCCTCTGTCCCTAAATAATGAGTCTCTGGGAGGCAAAGCTGACACAGGGGTCAGGTCTCTGTGAGCAGTTCCCAGATGGACTCTGCCTCCATTCACACCCCTTCACCCTCCATTTCTTCCCTCCTAGTCCCCTTGGGCTTCTCCCTCCCTAAGTCCATCCACAGTGACAGTCACCCCTCACCCCAGCGTCTCCTCTGCCCACCCCTCTGCCCCATCTTGACCAGACTCAGGGTGGCAGAGCTCTGTCCCTCACAGGCACACAGGTGGGCAGGCTGCTCTTGCTGTTGGAATTCTGTCCCTCTCCTCAACTGATGCCATTGCATCAGGAAGTGGCCGCCACACAGAACTTCAACATGGCACTTGGTCTGGGAGTGTTTGTCTCCTACCTCCTACTGCACCTGCCGGCCACTTTGCTTGCTTCCTTTTTTTTTTAAGTGTCTCTCTCCCAGCCTTTTCAGCCCTGCCATCTCTAACAAAAGCAGGAATCCCCAGCTGCCAGGACCTGCAGAAACCTAGGGTTGATTAGCACAGCTGTTTCTATAACCTTCATGAGCTCCTAGGGGCAAGCTATTTTGTTCCACTGTTTGCATTTCTTGAGGCCCCATCTGATGAGTCACTCACAGCAAGCACTCAGCACACACATCTTACAAGGAATTCAATGCCCAGGGTTTTCTGAAGGATTCAGGATTTCAATACAGGCAATCCAGTCCCCGAGTTACTAACATACAACTCGGGCACCGACAAAGAGAGGTTACTGCAGGTAATAGGTAAATGTACCTATTCCAACTTACGTACAAATTCGACTGAATAATAAACCTACAGAACCTATCTCATTCATAACCCAGGGACTGCCTATTACTCTAGAAGCAAAGTTGCTGAACAGCTTCTCTGGAGGTGGGTGGGTCTTTGTAGAAATGACTGCAACCACCAGCACCCCCACCTTTACAGTGGGGGAGTCTGATCTCTCTCACACTCAAAGAGGCTGTTTACCATGTCATGGGGCAGAGCAGCCCCCCACACTGCCACCTCTCTGAGTGCCCTCTGCCCATGGGCCCTCGCCAGCTGGGGTCACTGAGGACTGCAGCCAACCCACAGTGACCAGCACAAGGAGACCAAAAAAATCAACACCCTGTCCCCCTCCTGTGAGTACAGCCATGGGCCAGACCCAACAGGAAGCCAAGGACTAAGAGTCTCCACACAATCTATAAAAATCATCTCCTGTAGCCCAGCTCTGGGGAGAAGAGTCAGTCTGGCTGAAAACAGCTGGCATGGTTACTGGCCAAGGATGCCCTCGGGATTCTTCCATAGCAGTAGAGCGCTGGGCCTCTGCCCCAAACAGTCCCCAAGCTGCGGCAATTTAAAATGTGCATGTCTGCTCCTCGTGCAAATGACGGCAAAACCATTTATCTTACACAGCTATCTCCTAGATTCTGGCCTGCTAGCGAGCGTCTTCCTATGGCCTTTGCAAGCCTGTCAACATAGGTCCTTGTAGACACTTCTATTAAGAAGCAGAAAAATAAGAATGGAAATCTTAGATCTTCTGTCCTCCCATAACAACAAAAGAAAACCTAGAAAGATAACTTTTGCTTTTGCAGACCCTTTTATCACTATCTTTTTTTTTTTTTTTTTTTTGAGACAGAGTCTCACTTAGTTGCCCTGGGTAGAGTGCTGTGGCATCATAGCAACCTCAAACTTTTGGGCTCAGGTGATCTTTTCCCTCAGCCTCCTGAGTAGCTGAGACCCACCACAGCGCCCGGCTAGTTTTTGTTTTTATTTTTTTTAGAGGCAGGGTCTCACTCTGGGTCAGGCTGGTCTTGAAATCCTTGACTCAGTTAAACCACCAACTTCAGCCTCCCAGAGTTCTGGGATTACAGGCATATGCCACTAAGCCTGGCCTACAGAGAGCTTTCTTTTTTTTTTTTTTTTTGAGACAGAGTTTCACCTTGTCACCTTCAGTAGAGTGCCTTGGCATCATAGCTCACAGCAACCTCAAACTCTTGAGCTCAAGCGATTCTTTTGCCTCAGACTCCCAGTAGTTGGAACTTACAGGCGCCCACCATAATGCCCAGTTATTTTTAGAGATGAGGTCTCGCTTTGGCTCAGGGCAGGCTCAAACTCGTGAACTCAGGTGATCCTCCCGGCTTGGTCTCCCACGGTGCTAGGATTATAGGTGTGAGCCATCACACCCGGCCCCTATAGCTATCTTATAACCTACATGGAACAGCACATCTGAAGAAGAATCAGCCATGACCCTTAATTGGATTATATTCTTTCTTTGCAGGTGGATATTTTAGTTTAGATGAATCTCAGGTGCATAAAACAATAAGCATGTATTTTTCACAGAGGTCTGTGGGTCTTCTGAGAAGGCTTTTCTTAAGGCTGTGGGTCAGGTCACATTGCTCATATTCCAGGCTATGGAGCAGTGGCCAGGCAGAGCAGCAGGAGACACCTGCCTCACACTGCCACCTGCACCCGGTTCTGGCCTCGAGATGCCCAGCTTCCATGGGGCAGAAAGCGCACATTTTCCACGGAAAGCGGGGACAGAACAATGGCAAGTTGATATCTTCACTCCCACCCTCCTTTTACATCTTATGACCCAGAATACAGTGTGATGGAAGTTATAGCCATAGGAAGCATCCACACAAGGCTACCAAAGGCTTGGGGTTTATAAATGCAGACACAGGATCTGCACGCATGCTGAAGGTTTGCTGTCATCCATTTAGAAACAGGTTTAACATTCATGTCCCAAAGGATCTGTTCTCATAAATCAAATTGATTTACAAAAATCAAATTGGTTTATGTATTTTTCTTTTTTTTTTTTGGTAGAGACAGAGTCTCACTTTGTCACCCTCGGGGCGTCACACAGCTCATAGCAACCTCCAACTCCTGGGCTTAGGCGATTCTCTTGCCTCAGTCTCCCCAGTAGCTGGGACTAGAGGCGCCCACCACAACGCTGGGCTATTTTTTTGTTTTGCAGTTCCGCTGGGGCCAGGTTTGAACCCGCCATCTTCAGTATATGGGGCCGGCACCCTATTCGCTGAGCCATAGGAGCCTCCCAAATTGGTTTACATTTTTGAAATTGATGTACGCTTTCTTCTGCCTTTAGCTACAGAGCTGTCAAGGGGAGGAGGGTTCACGTGGCTCTTGCAATGTCCTTTCTTGTCTCAGTTTTCATTCTATATTCCTTCTTTTCTTTTAACTTCACTCAGCCTACCAATTCCTAAAAGTCAGCAGTTTTCACAATATTTGGAAAGGCAACACGAACCACCTGGGAGATATGGAAAAGGCAAAGCTCTGGAAAGCAGGGGCTTTGGAGTAAGGCTCCATGGGGCTCGGTCAGGAAGCTTGAGCCTCCCAAGTGGGTCCCACAGTCCTCTCCTGTACCCTTTGCCCTTTCAGTGTGGTGAAGAAAAGTTTCCAAAGAACATTCAAGGTCCCATTATGAAAGGCTTGGGGAAGTGAAGCCTACATACCCAAGAAATGACACATTCCATTCATGCCTCCAAGTGACCAAAAGTGGGCTAACCCATGACATTATTAGGCATGGCAATGTCTTATTTGGTTTTTCAAATTATCATCTTCCATACCAAGTGTGGGATTGTAATATTTCTTTTGAGCCCTTTTCCTGAATCAGTTCTCAAAGTAATGCTCATTCCACTAAGGATTTTGAAGCACCAAGAAAGGACCTTACTTTAAAACTCAGTCTGGTTGCTTTCTTTAAAGTAGACAGTTACTTTGCTGACCTCCCAATTTTGACTCTATTTTCCACACAGTTTAAGGTGACCCATTGTCCTGGCTTCCCCAGGAATGAGGAGTTTCCAGGCATGCAAGATTTTAGTGCTAAAACTGGGTGGTCCTGGGCCAGTCAGGATATTTGGTCGCCCTAATGCCACATAGACTTACCCAATCCTGGGCCAGTCAGGATATTTGGTGGCTCTAATGCCACATAGCCTTACCCAATGATTCTACTTTAATGTAGCCACCAAGTCACAGAAGAAAGGAAATACTCCCTGGCTAAAAATCTGGGAGTTTACTGAAGTCAGATGCTAACCACCAACCCTCCATCACCCTACTCCCGTCAGTCTTGCAAAAATCAGTCTGACTAACATCTCCCTTGCTAATCATGACTACCAAAGTCAATATCACAGTTAACTTCAGGCTATAACAGTGCCAGGAGAGATCCCGGTTTAATGGCAAAGCTATAATCCAGATTGTAAATCAACATCTCTCAGGGAGGAAATCTCCCATGGAAAAAAACCATGGAAAAATCCGTGACTTTGACCACACGAATCCATTCATTATAGCAAGACCATAATTACAGCATTGCCCGTCAGGGTTTCCATTGTAAATGGGGTCTAAATCTCAGTGGAACACAATTCTTTCCAGCTGGAGTAAACCATGCACAGGTTTTCAGCCCATTGGGAATTTTTTCTGATTTGTTTACAAATTGGCAAAGCTGTGAGTGGGGGGAAGGGAAGGAAGGAGGGGGAGATGAGACTGGGAACAAAATAAACAATATGGATTTCTGGTTTTAGTGTGTCCTTTAAGCTGAAACTAAGAGAACAAAACAAAGAAGCAAACAAGCCAGGACCATCAAAAGATGTTGTTCAGACCCTAAAATTTCAGATTGAAAGTGACACTTGATCTTTAACTTACTTTTTTATTTTTTACTTATTTTATTTTTTAGGGCACCTGGCTATTTTTTTTATTGCAGTTTGGCTGGGGCCGGGTTCAAACCTGCCACCTTCGGTATATGGGTCTGGCGCCCTACTCACTGAGCCACAGGCGTTGCCCACTTTTTTTTTTTTTGAGACAGAGTCTCAAGCTGTCGCCCTGGGTAGACTGCCGTGGTGTCGCATCTCACAGCAACCTCAAACTCCTGGACTTAAGCAATTCTCTGCCTCAGCCTCCCAGGTAGCTGGGACTACAGGCACCCTCCACAACACCCAGCTTTTGTTGTTGTTGTTGTTGTTGTTGTTGTTGCAGTTGTCACTGTTGCTTTAGCTGGCCCAGCCTTGGTGTATGTGGCCGGCGCTCTAGCCACTGAGCCACAGGCACTGCCTCTTTAACTTACTTTTTAAAAAGGAGCATTAGATGGGGATTTACTTTTTTCCCCCTTATAACTGAAGTTTGGCCAACCATTGGGGAAATGAGTTTTGGGCTTATGATACCTTTGAGGGAAAAATAAAGTGGGGCCTGAGACCTGGGTTCTCTTCCTAGCTCTTTCTCTAGCTAATCTTGTAACCATAGATAAAGACTTAATCTTTCTGATTAAGGTTTCTTAATCACTGGCACTGCTATAACCTCAGGTTTCTTTTCTGTAAAATAGGGGCTCTGGTCGCTGATGTGGTTAGACCATGGAATGCTTACTCATAACCACAAGGGTCATGGATCCCAGAGGTAGGATCCTTCTTTTTGTTTCTATTCCAGTTCCTCCAGAAAGGGTGGAATCAGAGTCATCCTGTTCAGCCAGGAAGTCCACTGCTGCCTGGCACTAGGGAAGAAGGGGCCCCCTGTGCCCCTGTTTTGCCTCACCTGGCTCTCCCCATGGTAAATGCTCGGGGCTCCTTTGGAGGTTCCAGCTTGCTTGACTGTCAAAGCTCCAGAGCCATAAAATCATTTAAGGACATCTTTCCCTTGTCTGGTGACCTTGTACCACACAAAGGGCTTGGGACACAGACCCTTCTTGGGACTTAGATATCATTATTAGGACTTATGATAAAATGATCCTTTTGAAGCAGCTGACACAGACTCCTATTTAAACAGAGCAGGAATTCCAAAAACACCAGGCCCTGTCTTCTTTCTCCTTTTCCCCATAGAACTCTAGGAACCGTGGAGAAAAGGGGATCAATTCTAGCTATTAATTTTTCGTGTGTGTCTTTTAAATAACAGCCATTGCAGAGTGAATGATAAAGGTTTACTTAATCAGACCCAACTTTCCATTCTAAACATCCTAAGAATTTGGAAGTTTGTCGGGGCGGGGGGGGGGGGGGGAAGTGTGTATCCCCTGGCTGCCAGGAAGTGAAGTGATAAATTAGGAGCTGGGTAGACAAAGGCCCAAGGTGAATTACGTAAGGTTATAAAAATGTTCGGGACTTTTAGCCATTTGTTTTTCCTTAACTGTCAATGAAAATGTTAATCTGTCTCAGTTTTGTCTTAAGTTTGAAATAAATATTCTTCTTGAGCTATAATTCTAAGTTGCAAAAGACAACTCTTTGTAGAGAACAGCATCATGCTGACATCTGCAGACACTCGTAATGAAGACATCCTTCAATGGGCTAGTGAAACCAGCGTAGGTGATGGAGTGGAGTACATTTCACATTCGGATGCTTTAAAGGCGAAAGCTGATGCGACCTGTGACCTGCGGGCCACAGCTCCCAGGTGCAGCCCCGGGGACTCCGGAGCTGGGAGCGCGGCTACCCGTCGTGGGCGCCAGGTGGCGCTCGTGCGCTGCTGGGCCGCCCGCTCTGAGAGGGCTCGGTTTCCGGTCCTTTTAGGCATAAACTCGGTGGGTTGATTTCAGTCACCACACCTGGGACTTGTGAAAAGCTTAGCACGTGCACGGAATTTTGCCTTTTCTCAGCAAGCTGCCGGGCTGACCTGCTTGGAGTCGTGTGTTGCAGGGTTCATGGAGATCATTAGGTGTTCAAATGCAGTTACCATCTTCCATAGAAAGGAACACACAGCCTTCCACTTTGGTAGCAAATTCCCTCACATGAGAAGTCAGAGTGGGTGGAAAACTCGGGCAGCACAGTGCCTCGGGTCTGCACAGGTGCCTGCTGCTGTTGTCATTGAGAAAAAAGAGGTCGTGTCCCACACCCCCTCAGGGACAGTGACTCCAGACCAGGCCGCCGGGCCTGGGGTGTCCACGTCCAGCTCTAAATTCCACAAATCTAGAATGAACTGCTCATTTCTTTGAGGTGAAAATTATGTCCCTCTCAGGCAGTGAGGGATGTTACAGCGCTAAAAAGTGAGCCCCCAATCCATGAAAAGACAAGAGGAAAATTAAATGCATATTATTCAGCAAAAGAAGCCTGTCTGAAAAACTCCACACTGTGTGATTACAACCATATGAGTATGACATTCAGGAAGAGGCAAAACTAAGGGGCCAGCAAAGGATCCGGGGTTTCTGGGGTGGGTGGAGGGAGGCACAGGCAGAGCGGAGGATCTGTAGGGCTGTGGACCAGCTGTATGACACTGTACCTGTAGATTTGGGTCATTATACATTTGTCCAGACTCAGGGAACGTGCATCATGCACAGTGACCTGTAGTAAACTATGGATGATGACAATGTCGATGTAGGTTCATCAACTGATCCACTGTGACAAATGTGGTGGGGGATATTGATAATGGGGGAGGCTGGGGGTGGGGGGGACCAGTAAGTATAGTGGGAAATCTCTGTACCTTCCTCTCAATGTCACTGCAAACCCAAAACTCCTTTAAAAATTAAAATCTATTACAGTTTTTTAAAAATTATGCTTTCTATCTCAGCCATGGGCCAAACCTATTCCAACCAAGCACCTCTGGGAGCCAAGGCCTATTCCTGGTGCTGGAAATGCCAAGTCCTGGTCTTTTTTTTCTTTTTTCTTTTTTTTTTTTTTATTAATTAATAGTTGTGTACATTTTTGCAAACATGGGGTACAATGTACTGGCTTAAAATACAAAATTAAATATTTTCATCAACATTTTCCAAATAACATTCATGGGCCCAATACCTGTT
>CAUYRH010020052.1:0-12354 GCA_963574655.1 Perodicticus potto | reverse complement strand
TTGGTTCTCAATTCTGTTCCATACATCTACCTCTCTATTTTTGTGCCAATACCATGCTGTTTTGATCACTATAGATTTATAGTATAGTTTGAAGTCTGGTAGCATGATTCCTCCTGATTTGTTTTTATTTCTGAGTAATGTCTTGGCTATTTGAGGTTTTTACTACTTCCATATAAAACGAAGAACTATTTTTTCCAGATCTTTAAAGTATGATGGTGGTGCTTTGATAGAGATTGCATTAAATTTGTAAATTGCTTTGGGTAACGTGGACATTTTAACAACGTTGATTTTTCCTAGCCACGAGCATGGTATGTTTTTCCATTTGTTAACATCTTCAGTTATTTCTTTTCTCAGAGTTTCATAATTCTCTTTATAGAGATCTTTCACATCCTTTGATAGGTAAATTCCCAAATATTGCATCTTCTTTGGCACAACTATAAGGGAATAGCGTCCTTGACTGTTTTTTCTGCTTGACTACTATTGGTATATATAAAAGCTACTGATTTGTGAGTATCGATTTGTATCCTGAGATGCTACTGTATTCCTTGATCACTTCTAAGAGTTTTGTGGTTGAGTTGCTTGGGTTTTCCAGGTATAAAATCATATCATCTGCAAAGAGTGAAAATTTGATCTCCTCTGCCCCTATTTGTATAACCTTGATCTCCTTCTCTTGCCTGATTGCAATGGCTAAGACTTCCATTACAATGTTAAAAAGCAGTGGTGACAATGGGCAACCTTGCCTGGTTCCCTGATCTGAGTGGAAATGATTTCAATTTTACTCCATTCAATATGATATTGGTTGTGGGTTTGCTGTAGATGGCCTCTATCAGTTTAAGAAAAGTCTCTTCTATACCTATTTTCTTAAGTGTTCTGATCACAAAAGGATGCTGGATATTGTCAAAAGGTTTTTCTGCATCTATTGAGAGAATCATATGGTCTTTATTTTTTAGTTTGTTTATGTGATGTATTATATTTATAGATTTACGTACATTGAACCAAACTTGAGACCCTGGGATAAAACCCACTTGGTCATGGATGTGTTGCTGGATTCTGTTTGCTAGGATCTTATTGAATATTTTTGCATCTATGTTCATTAAAGATATTGGTCTATAGTTTTCTGTTCTTATTGGATCTTTTCCTGGTTTGGGCAACAGAGTAATATTTGCTTCATAGAATGTGTTGGGAAGAATTCCATCTTTTTCAATGTTTTGGAAAAGGTTAAGTAATATAGGTACTAGTCCTCCTTAAATGTTTGGTAGAATTCTGATGTGAAGCCATCTGGTCACAGACTTTTCTTTTTTGGGAAATTTCATATAGTTGTTTCTATTTCTGTACTTGATATAGGTCTGTTCAGCATTTCCAATTCTTTCTGATTAAGTCTAGGAAGTTGGTGTGCTTCCAAGTATTGGTCAATTTCTTTTAGATTTTCATATTTCTGAGAATAAAGTTTTTTGTAGTATTCATTAAGAAAGTTTTGAATTTCTGAGGTGTCTATTGTTATTTTGCCTTTGTCATTTCTGATTGATGATACTATGGACTTTAATTTTCTATTTTTGGTTAGGTTGGCCAAAGGTTTATCAGTTTTGTTGAATTTTTCAAAAAACCAACTTTTTGATTCATTGATCTTTTGAATAATTCTTTTGTTTTCAATTTCATTTAATTCTGCTCTAATTTTAGTTATTTCTTTTCTTCTGCTTGGTTTGGAGTTGGAATGTTTTTCCTTTTCCAGTTGCTTAAGCTATCCCATTAAGTTATGGACTTCCTCTCTTTCCATTCTCATGAGGAAGGCTTGCAATGCTATAAAGTTCCCTCTTAGGACTGCCTTTGCAGTATCCTGCAGGTTTGATAATTCATGTCTTCATTGTTGTTTTGTTTGAACAATTTGGCAATTTCATTATTAATCTCATCTATGACCCAGCTATCAATCAACATAAGGTTATTTAGTTTCCATGTCTTTGTATGAGCATGCAGATACCTGTTATTGGTGAGTTCACCTTTATTGCATGATCATCTGAGAAAACACAAGGAATAATTTCTGTACTTTTAAATTTGCTGAGGTTAGACTTGTGACCTAAGATGTGATCAATTTTGGAGGATGTTACATGGCCTGATGAGAAGAATGTGTATTCAGTTTTGATTAGATGAAATGTTCTGTAGATGTCTGTTAAATTCAATTATTGTACTGTATTGAAGCTTAAGTCCAAAATTTCTTTGCTTACTTTCTTACTGGAGAATCTATTTAACACTGGTGAAGGAGTGTTAAAATCTCCAAGTATTATGGTGCTGGAAGACCATAATAATTTAATTTAACTACTATTAAATTGTTCATTTCTGTTAGCATCTCCCTTATCAATTGAGGAATATTGTTTGGGTGGATAAATATTAATAATTGACATCTCATCATGTTGAGTGTTTCCCTTAACAAATATGAAGTGACCATCCTTGTCTTTCCTTACTTTTGTTGTTTTAAAGCCTAGTGTATCTGTAAATAAAATTGCCATCCCTGCTTTTTACTGATTTCTGTTTGCCTGGATTACAGATGCCCATCCCTTCACCCTGAGTCTATATTTAACCTTTAAGGTAAGATGAGATTCTTATATTCAACAGATATCTGACCTGAGTTTTTGTATCCAGCCAGCCAACCTGTGCTTCTTAAGAGGATAGTTTAAGCCATTCACATTAATTGAGAGTATTAATAAGCCTGATAGTATTTTGGGTGTCAAGTTTTTTGAAAGTCCAGTGGACATTTTGAGTCCTTTCACCACTGTGGAAATTGGGTTTTAGTCAAGAATTTCAGAGTGAGTTTCCTTTGGTGGTAGAGCATTCTGTTGGTCATTATGGAGGATGGGTCTGAGGATATCCTGAGGAGTTGGTTTGGTTATGGCAAATTTCTTCAATGTCTGTTTGTCATTAAAGTATTTAACTTCTCCATCATAAATGAAGCTCAATTTAGCTGGATCCAGGATCCTGGGTTGAAAGCTGTTTTGTTTTAGGAGATTGAAGGTTGATAACCATCCTCTTTTGGCTTGAAAAGTTTCAGCAGGAAGATTTGCAGTCATTCTAATATTCTTCCCCTTGTAGGTTATGATTTTCTTACATCTGGCTGTTTGCAGGATTTTCTCCTTCATATTAACTTTGGGAAAGTAAATTACAATGTGTTTAGAAGATGCTTTATTTAGGTTGAGTCGTACTGGGGTTCTGAAACTGTCTGCTGTCTGAATTTGAGTATCTCTTGCCATGTTTGGGAAGTTCTCCTCAATTATCTCTTGGAGTAAAGTATCTTTTGGATACTTTTGCCTTTTGGACCATCCTCTTCTCCTTCAGGGATTCCTATGATGCAAATGTTTGCTCTTTTGGAGTGGTCCCATAATTCTCTCAGGGAATGATCTGTTTTTGCTCTCCACTTCTCTTCCTCTTGAAGTGTTTGGGAGCGTTCAAAAGCTTTGCCTTCTATGTCAGAGATCCTTTTTCTGCCTGCTCTGTTCTGTTACTGAGGGACTCTACTGTATTTTTCAGATCTTTGAGGGCTGCAAGTTCTTGCCTCAATGTGTCAAAATCTTTGGTGATTTTGTCTTTGAATTCTTGAGACAACTTTTGAATTACTCCTTAAAATTTTAATCCATATTTACCTCCATTCTGTTGATCTTATTTGCCATCCAAATTCTGAATTCGATTTCTGACATCTCAGCCCTTTGTTTATGAATGGGATCATCTGTTGTGTCTCCTTTGTCATTCTTTGGGGGAGTTGATCTACTCTGATTATTCATGTTGCCAGAGTTTTTCTGCTGATTCTGCTCCATGATTTTTTTCACCATTTGGCTAGAGAAGCTGGCAAGGTGACATTGAACTGAGGGCTCCTAGAGTTGTAATTAACCAGCCCTTTACCAAAGAACTGGAACTGGTGATTGTGGCTTTCCCTTAGAGCTTTACAAAGGTCCCATTCAGAACTACTGCCTGAAATTCTGGGCACTTGCTTGGTGTCATGGGGCTAGATGGCACTGACCAGTATTCAGCTAGTCTTTGTCCAATCCTAGTGAATCAGTGGCTTTGGGCTTAAATCTCAGCTATGGAGAATTATAAGCAACTATGACACCTCCCCCCACAGGAGACAACTGGAAGGGGAGAATCCCATAGTCCCACAACAACACAACCAGACAACCTTTGTGGGTCCCTGGGTGATTGGCCCAGGTCAAGAGTTCCATACCAATTGTCCTGGTGGACACAAACTCCAATCAGGTGGGAGAATTCAAAAGGTCTTCAGCATCTAGGCAGCAAGGGTCCACTGGCAGCTCAATTTGACCCCAGTGGGAGGGACTGTGGAGCTACCACTGTTGGGGGTGGCTCTGACATTCTGGGGCACTGCTGTGTGCAGGTCACAGGAGCTGGTGGGAAGATGGAGGGCATTACCCCTGGCTGCAAGGGTCATAGGAGTGGGGTGGGGAACCAGAGGGTGGAGCCACTTACCCCCAGCCTTGGGCTATAGGAGCCAGGTGGGAAGCCAGAGGGTGGAGGCACCAGCACAGGGGCCTCAGGGGTCCCAGGAGCTGGGCTGGAGTAGCTGGCTGTGGGCTGAGGGTCTCAGGAGCAAGGCTGGAGTCACCAGCTGGGGCAGTGGGTCCCAGGAGTGGGCTGGGAGTTGACAGGCAGAGTCGCTGGCCGTGGGCTGTGGGTCTCAGGAGCTGGAGGGTGGAATTGCTGGCTGTGGGCTGCATGGGTCACAGGAGCTGGTTAGGAGTTGCTGATTGCAGGCCGCAGTCACAGGAGCTGGACATGAGTCACTGGCCATGGACCATGGGTCACAGAAGCTGGTCGGAAGTCACAGGCCACAGGCCACAGGTCTCAGGAGCTGGAGGGTAGAGTTGTCGATCATGGGCCACATGGGTCACAGGAGCCAGGTGTGAGTCGCCGGCCACAGGCCTCAGGTTGCAGGAGCCAGGTGGGTGTCACAGGCTGTGGGTTGCAGGAGCTGGGTGGGGTTTGCAGGCCATGGGCTGCGGGTTGCAGGAGCTGGGCAGGAGTCACCAGCCATGGGCTGTGGGTCACAGAAGCTAGGTGGGTATTGCAGACACGGCTCCAGTTGCAGGAGCCCAGCAGTTAGCTGAGCTGACCACCATGGGCTGTTAGCCCAGGAGCTGGTAGGCCATGGTCCCCAGTGGTCAGTAGTGTGGACCCGAGCAATGCTCTTTCTAATACAGGGCAAGTCTCTCTCTCCTGTGACTCCCCACCTCTATTAAAGTTATAGTTTCAGTGCAACTGTCCCACAGCTCATGAGGTGCCCCACCCTAGCAAAAATCTGACAAACTCCCTGGATTTTGCAGGGGGTTCTTCTAGACTGCCAGGAGATGGGGGAAGGGTATGTTGGGAGTTCAGGAAAGTAGGGAGAATATTAGATCAACTTTTGGCCCAGGCAAGAGACTGCCTGGGCTTGCAGCGGTATCTCTCCCTGGAGGGAGTCCCAGCCCTCAGTCATTCTCTCCCCTTTGGTAAAACAAAAGGTCCTGTGTTCTCTACTCACCTCAAGCTGCTGTCCTAGAGGCGGGGAGGGGAGGGATTCCTGTCCTCTTTGGGATGGGTTTTGTACCTGAAATTTGTTTTCTTGGAGTCCCAGGTGGTCACAGCAGGGGTGATGTGAACCTATCAATCCTCTCTTTCAGCTCAGCTCCTGATCGTCTGCTTTATTGGGTTATTTCTGGCCATTATTTCTCCCTCTGGACGGGAGCCTCTGTCAAAAGCTGGCTTCAGTCGGCCATCTTGCCTCCCTCCCCTAAGCAAGGTTTTTTAGTGTTAATGGCATTTTTTTGTCATTAGTTATCCCCCTTACTAGACTGTGAGTTCCTAGGGGATCACTTTATCCCTCATCCTCTCTTTCCTACCCTCCTAGAAGTTCAGTTCCTGGCCCTCCTGCCAGCAGGTGGATGGAATCAATAAGAAACAAGGGGGAGGGTGGAGTGGGTAAGGAGAGTAGGGGAGGGAAGGGTCTCGTGTGGGCCCCATCTGTCCCCAACCTGCTAGTCTCACAGCGTAAAGCAGCACAGTAGGCTGGCACTTTTATGCCCAGCAGTGCAGCTGTGGATAGAAAATTCTACCTTGATCTGGAAGGCTCATGCAGAAGATGGGTTGAGAAGTTTAGAACCACACACTTCTGCTTTCACAAGCTGCAAGACCTCAAGCAGGTGATACACGTTCTCTGAGCTTGCATTTCCCATTTGTAAAGTGTAGCAAATAACACTTCACCTGAAGTGAAGGGAACTGGAAGAAGCAACAACCGAGCATGTCCAAGTGGTTTGGAAACACTGACACTGTATTTAAATTAAATAAATTAAATAAATTATTTTTTTGAGAGTCTCACTATGTTGCCCTTGGTAGAGTGCTGTGGTGTCACAGCTCACAGCAACCTCAGACTCTTGGGCTTAAGTGATTCTCTTCTCTCAGCCTCCTAAGTAGCTGGGACTACAGGTGCCTGCCAGTGTCCGGCTATTTTTTTGTTGCAGTTGTCACTGTTGTTTAGCAATGTTTAGCCCAGGCCAGGTTCAAACTCACCAGCCCTGGTGTATGTGTCCAGCGCCTTAACCACTGAGCCATGGGCGCCAAGCCTATTTAAATTTAGTTGCTGTTACTTCCCATGCTATCTTATCCCATGTCCCGGTTGACGTTAGAACATTCTACAGAGTAGTGGGGACAGCACAGCATGTGTGGCAGAGGACCAGACTGAGAGGTAAGTCTTTTCTGTTCTGAGTCTCATCCATAGTGATGTCTGTTAGGCACTGGCGCTGCAGCCTCCGACATGGTCTCCACACATCTGTGCTCAATAAATGTATTATTGCATTTAAATAACTAAGAAAATGCCATGAAGGCTATGTTAACCAGTTTGATGAAAATATTTCAAATTGTATATAAAAGCAGCACATTGTACCCCACTATTGCATTACTATACACAGCTATGATTTAATAAAAAAAAATAAATGTATTATTGTAAGCTCGGTGTTTTCTGAGATGAATGTACACATTGTTGTCCTGGGGCCCCAATGATCCCAGCCTCCTGGTTCTCATATCTTTGGGTAACCCCTCAACTTGGGTGTGGACAAGACTCAGTGACTGCCCTCTAAGGAACAGAAGGCACCAGTGATGGGACAGGTTTACAGAACACTGTGACTCCTGCCTTCCTTGCACTTTCTCTTCCCCCCTCTTGCGGACGCCCTCATGCCCTCTTGCTTGCTTGCTCGGTGTAGCAAGCTGCCCTGATGTCCGGCGCTCTGTGGAGAGATCCATCTGTTAGGGATCAAGGGAAGCCTCCAGATAACCATCTGGGGAAACGAAGACTACTAATAACCATGTCGTCTAAAGGGCTTCTTTCCGTTCAAGTCCAAAAGCATGCAGCCTTGAGAAAGGCCCAAAGCTAGAGACCCAGATAAGCTATGCTCAGATTCCTGGTAGGAAATGTGAAATAAAAATGTGTTGTCTAAATCATGTAAGTGCTGGAGTACTTTGTTACGCAGCAATAGATCAGTAATGCAGTTATTATCTTTGCCTTAAATTCACCTCCCTGTTGCTCTTGAGAAAAAGATGAGGCCTAAAGCACAACGAGGCTTGCAAAGCCTGTTTGGTCTCCCTCTAATCTCCCTGTCCAGCCTCATCTTTTAGCAGAAGGGACCTCGTTCGCTCCATGCCACTGTCTTTGGTCTCTCATTTCATTTCCTCACGTATTCCAAGCTCAAAGAGTTCTACGAGAGCAAGGGTTGTCTTTAAAGCTGTTCACGATTATTTTCCCAGTTCTTGTACACAGTAGGTGCTCAATAAACATTTGTTGAATGAATGAACCTTGAAATTCTGTGAAGATCAAATATTTTAATTTCTTTCTTGATCACTTCATGCTTATGAAGCAGGAAAATAATCACAAACAAACCGGCAGGTGTTTAAAATATGCTTTTCAATGAGGGAATTACATTTAACTTTGTCTTAAGTCAGAATACTACACCACTCAAGAATAATGCACTGTGTTCCTGAAACAGATGAGACCCTGAGATAGTAATGAAAAAAAAAATCAGACATTTCTTCTTGCAACTAGAAAGTTTATCAGTCTTTATCTGTGTTGTTTGTGAATTCTATTAAGGGAACCGGGAAGGGCATGGAGCAGAGCAGACTCTAACGGTTATATTTATTTCGGTTTCTTAAACAGGAATCGGATCTGTTCTTGGGAACATGGTCTTCATATAATCTCGTCTTGCAGGAATCTCTTTGCAAGCTGAAATAGTGGATGGCTAAGGAGTTTGAGCCTTTTAATACTTTATATAAGAAGTGAGATGCACACATCATTCAAGTTACTTGGTTAGCAGTAGATTTAACCAGAAGTACTCCAATGTTCAATGAAGTTGTATTTTGCCCCTTTAAATTTTTTATTAGGATTCAGTGCCTTTTGGCCTCACATAAGGTTAAAAGAAGAGGTTTTCAGGAAGAAAATTATTCATTTATTTGCTGCCCAGAGAAAAGCAGAGCTAATTACTCTCGAAACAACACTTCGATCTTGATCTTTGGGAATGCTGTCACTTTTCTTAGGGGAAAGACTGCGTACTGTCATGATATCCAGGTCTTTGCCATCTTCCTCTGTCTCTTCATAATGGCAACTACTAGAAGGCCAGTTTCTTAGGAACTCCATCTAGTGGCTTAATATTAAAAGGAAAAAATTGGTCTGCCTATGTGGCTTCTAGATCTGGGAAGCACAAGGCTTCAAGTGTCTGGTGAAATATAATGAAGTCTTTTGTCTTGTCAGAGCGAGGAAATTCTCCATTATGCAGGCATATGTAATCCCTTTATTCCTGTTCCCTGGAGGAGAATTACAGTGAGGCATTTCCCTTTTCCCAGTTGGGGTTAATGCTATGCCCTCTCTACCTTTCAAAGTAAAACAAGATGAGGACCCCTGAGGATGATTCAAATGTGGGAATATTCTTCAGCAAACACACATTCCCAGTTGCAAAAATATTACCCCTGGTTTCTCGCCAAGCCTTTGAAAAAAAACAAAAAAAAAAACATATGAAAGATTGATTCTCTCTCTCCTTTTTTTTTTCTCTGCATTGCCTTTGTGCTGTGGAATTTCAATTGCCCCTTATGTGATAGTCATCTATATAGATAATCTCTTATGGAGGCTGGGGGAAGAGGAGAATCATGTGTTGAAATTGTCTCGATTTTTCTTGACACTTCTCCATCTAAAATATTTTACAATTGGCCCAAAGATTATGGTTATAAGAGGATCTTTGGAGCTTTATTAGCCTTTAAACACCACTAGTTGTTTATGGACACAGTAGCAGGGGGTCCGGTTCCTTTCTTCTTTGTCTCCATGTCTTTCTTAATGTCCCAGAACAGGGGTGTGGGAAAAGCCTGCACGTTCTATACCGAAAGAGACGGGTCTACGCATCTTCAAATTATTTTTACTCATTATAGAAAACTTAGATTATGTGATGCCATCTGGTAAAATGTAATTACCATCTAAAGGAGCTGTGGGGTAACTTTGCACAGCGTTGCATTTGTGGGATTTTTACTCAAATCTGGAGAGCCACAAAGTAATACATTTTAAAGTATTATCAGAGGTTGGTTAATGTAATGTAATCACATTAGCAGACAACAGGAAAATGGTCCTTCAATGGTAATTATGTAAAACCATGACTGTATAACTGTGTGAGAGAATAGATAATGAGTGTATCCTGGAAATGGCTCCTACCTGACTCCAGGAGAGTGACAATGTGATCACCCCAAGTAGAGACAACAGCAGATGCTAATGGGTGAGCTCCTTGGTAATGGCCTCTCGCTGAGATGAGGAAAAAGCTGCATTTTTATCTTAGTGAATACCCTGCTCCTTTGTGAATCAGCTCTGTCCCCAGCAAATGGATCTGGCTCTTTAATGGCAGAAGCAGGTGCGCTCTTCCCAATTTTGTATAATTTGTAAAAATGTTTTCCTATACCACTATGTAAATACATGGGCAACCAGAATCTCATTGCAAGTAGAAAATAAAATAAAAGAAGTCTGGAATGTATTTATCTTATGCACATACTATAAACAAAAAAGAAAATGAACTCAGGAGCAATCCATGCCTTGAGCGTATCTATTCAATCCAGCAAATGAGATGTCCCATGTCAGTCATTGGAGTTCAAATTTAATAACCCAACTATTGGCTCAGAAACATGTCAATTACAATGCAAAGATCGAACTTTTTAGTAGAATAAAGGCAAAATTGTGAAAGTGTTTCAGAAACTGAACTAATCAATTTTTCTACAGGTATTTTAGTTTCCCATATTATTACTTTACACTCCATGGTACAGTAACAAAGGAGAGATCTTGTTAAAATAGCTTCCCATCTCCACAGTTTTGCCTTTCCCAAAATGTGATATGTTGTGCAGCCTTTTCAGGCTGACCTGTTCTCTTGGCAATATGCACTCGTGTTTCCTCCAAGTCCCCTCGTGACTTGACAGCTCGGTTCTTTTTCTGTGATGGTTCCATTGTCTGGACGTAACACAGTTTGTTCATCTATTCCCCTCCAGAAGGGCCTCTTGGCTGCTTCCAAGTTCTGGTAACTACAAACAAATCTACTATATCATCTATGCATGCCTATGGAGACATATAGCTGTGTATTTCTATGTACATATATGTCTCGGGAAAAAGATGTGTTGTTGCTAGAGGTTGGGAGGAGAGAGGATGGGTAGGCCAAGCACAGAGAGTGTCTGGCAATGAAACTAGTCTGTAGGACACTGCAGTGGTGGGTCCATGTCATCACACATTTGCTCAACCTACGGCAAGTGCGACCCCAAGAGTGAGCCCTAATGTGAACTGGGAACCGTGGGTGATAGCAATGTGCCAGCGTGAGTTCAGCAGTTGTAACAAATGCACTCTGTGGAGGGGAGATGTCCATAGTGGGAGAAGCTGTGTATGTGGTGGGGGGGAGGGGAGTGGGGAGAGCCAGGAGGGAATATCAGAACTCTGTACTTTTGCTCAATTTGGCTGGGAGCCTAAAACTGCTGAAAAAAATTAAGTCTATTTAAAATAAAAAATCTTTCCAAAATTGTTCAGAAAACTCAACAGTAGCCCTCCTCTTCCATCGGACTTTTACAGTCACTTTGGGGTTTATCTAAAAATGGTGTATAAATCATATAAATCTTAACAAAATATAAGATACTGTAATTACTTTAAATAATCTGTTATCTGGAAAATATGTTATTAAAGTGAATTATTTTAGTTCAATTTAGTTATATTTTGCCACTTTAAAATTTTTACTATTTTATATTTTATACAAATGCATATACCTACAGATCTTACCTCTTTATAGTTCCCTAAATGCACTGAATTTTCATCTATTTACTCACTTTATTAGTCTTTCAACTAATCTATAAGAGTATTTTAGCATCAGGAAAAGCTTAAGGAATACAACAACAATTCTGTTAGGGAAGCCTTAATCGAATCATAAAGATAAATATTTATGACATTCATTCTCAGTGATTTACTTTCTAAAAGCTTGGGGTTATTGCAGTGAGAATAGCCTACGTCGCAAAGTCTCAAAGTTGCAGATGCTGGTAGGGATGTGGAGAGAAGGAAGCATTTTTACACTGCTGTTGGGATTACGAACTAATACAGCCTCTTTGGAAAGAAGGGCGGAGAATCCACAAAGAGCTAAAAGTAGACCTACCATTTGATGCCACAATCCTGTTACTAGAAGAAAAGAAATGCTTTTATCATAAGGAAATTTGTGCTAGATTGTTTATGGCATCTCCGTTTACAATTGCCAAGATGAGGAACCAACCTGAGTGCCCATCAACCCACAAATGGATTAATAAACTGTGGTATTAAAAAAGCCATGAAAAAGATGGTGACTTTACATCTTTTGTATTAAGCTGGATGGAGTCTAAGCACGTTCTTCTCAGTAAAGTATCCCAAGTATCCATGGAAAGGAAAGTGTCCAATGTACTCAATACTAATATGAAGCCAGTAGACTAATACACGTCTCCAGGAAAGAAAAATTCAATTGAATTCAAGTTGCGGGGAGGACAGAGGGGGGAGGGGAGGAAGGAGGGGATTGGTGTGCTTTCATCTAATAGGCACAACGTGGGGGTACATGGCTCACCTCCCGGGTGCAGAAAACAACCTCAACAGGGACTTCGCCTGACGAAGGCAAACATTACAACCTAATCGTTTGTACCCGCATCTTAATCTGAAATTTAAAAAAGCAACAACAATAACAACAAAACCCTTGGGGTTATTTTTGCTAAGTGTTGGAAATTAAAAATTGCTGCTCTAAGATTGACCTAAACTTTGAGCCTCAAGGACATCTGTCTTCCTCCCTGCAAGGTCAGTCCAGCACCTTCCCTTCCCAC
>CAUYRH010020049.1:0-58920 GCA_963574655.1 Perodicticus potto | reverse complement strand
TCCTCGCTACTACCCTCTTACCATCCCCAGACCTTATCCCCTCACTCCCTCTCCCCCCTCCCTCCCCCCTCCCTCCGCCACTCTCCCGCTCCCCCCTTCCTCCTCTCTCCCTTCTCCCTTCTGCTCCTAAACCCCCAACTTGAATTGAGTTTTGTTTTTTTTTTGTCTTGTGTGGGTTCATATTAGTGTTGAGTACATGGGATGCCTGCCTTTTCATTGTTGTGATACTTTACTAAGAAGACTGTGTTTCAACTCCGTCCAGGCTAATACAAAAGATGTAAAGCGTCTGTATTTTTTTTTTTTTTTTTTTTGCAGTTTTTGCCCAGGGCTGGGTTTGAATCCACCACCTCTGGCATATGGGGCCGGCACCCTACTCCTTTGAGCCACAGACGCTGCCCAAGTCTCTGTATTTTTTACAGCTAAATACTATTCCATGGTATACATATATCACAGTGTATTAATCCATTCATGGGTTGTTGGGCACTTGGGTTGTTTCCACATCTTGGCAATTGTAAATTTAGCTGTGAGAACCTTTCTAGTGTAAATGAAGTATATCAGCATTTCTGAAGGAGGCATCACACTTTATAGCCCTGGTAAGTGAATTTGCTGACTACAAAACCATCTACTTGTTTGTTTGTTTTTTTTTATATATCACAGCCTGAATACTGAAAATGATGCTAATTGCAAAAAAACTACTTATTTTCAAGGACTTCTTGCTGTATCCTCCCTTTAAGTAGTCTTTTGATCTAATTTGCAATGTTTTTCTTAAAAAAATCAATAGCTCTTATGTCTGCAATGTTCCTTATTTATGCTCTAAACATTTTGAGATTATTTTCTGTTACTATATATTGTATGGTCTCTATACTTATGACACCTTTTTCTAGCCTTGTATACTTTTCCCACATTGTAGCCTGATTTATACATACTTGTCCCCTAAATATCTTAAAGTTCAGTATTAAGCTAAACTCATCAGTTTTTTGTTTTGTTTTGTTTTGTTTTTTTGTAGAGAAAGAGTCTCACTTTATTGCCCTAGGTAGAGTGCTGTGGAGTCACAGCTCGCAGCAACCTCCAACTCCTGGGCTTAGGCGATTCTCTTGCCTCAGCCTCCCAAGTAGCTGGGACTACAGGTGCCTGCCACAGCGCCCGGCTAATTTTTGATGCAATTCGGCCGGGGTCAGGTTTGAACCCGCAGCCCTTGGTATATGGGGCCGGTGCCCTAGTTGCTGAGCCACAGGCGCTACCCTAAACTCATCAGTTTTATATACCATTATGTTTCCTTTTGATATTTCTATTTTCTTTATTTGTACCACCTATTAGTCAATAAAGCAAGTCCGTTTATATCTCTTTCTTCCTTTCCATTCCCATAGCTCCTCCTCAATTTCAGGTCCAATCATCCAGATTACTACAGTAATATAGTTTAAAACTCTCTTACTGTCCCAAAGAATAACAAGTTTCCTTGAACGAAGAATTCCATGTGCATATTTCACAATACTGGGAGATTCACAAAGTAAATCTTTGTGAAGTAAGGAAATGTATTTAAGTTGTTTAACCCAGTGTTTGGGAAACCCACCATCTCCTAAATTAAAAGTTCCTAGTTCCCATGGAACTTTTGCTCAGGGAGCATCCAAGAAAAATCTCCCAAAATAATTCTTGTGAAGCACTGATCCTCCCCAAACATTCAAATCTGCAGCCAATTTTCACCTGTGTTAATAAATATACAAATCAGATTATTTCACTTTCTTGGTCAAAATTTTCAGCTTCTCCAAATTTCTCATCCAATTAGTCTAGTGACCCCTATTTATCTGTAAACTATGTTGGTTCACCTTGTCTTTCATGACTTCATTCAGTTGACAGACCTCTTGCTAGATTAGCAAAGAACAGATGAGGAAGAACCCAAATAAGATAAATAAGAAATGAAAATGGAGACACCACAACTGATACCAAAGGAATACAAACATTACCCATAAATACTGCAAGCATTTATATGGACATGAACTAGGACATGTAGAGGAAATGTACAAACTCCTAGAAACACACAACCCCCTAATACTCACTCAAGAAGAGAACATCTGAACAGATTAATAAAAAGCAGTAAGATTGAATCAATAATAAGAAACCTCCTAATAAGAAAAGCCATGGATCAGATGGATTTATAGCTGAATTCAACCAGAGCTGCAAAGAAGACCTGGTACCCATAATAAAGAAATTATTCCATTAGGTAGAAAAGGAGGAAATTCCCCCCAACTCATCTATGAAGCTAGTATCATCTTGATACCAAAAGTCAGCTATGGACGCAACAAAAAAAGAAAATTACAAACCAATATCCATTATGAATACAGATGCAAAAAATGCTGAAGAAAATGCAAGCCAGCAGAATTCAGCAACACATCAAAAAATAACCCACCAAGACCAAGTGAGCTTCATCCAGGGATGCAAAGATGGTTCAACACATGTAAATCAATATATATGATTCACCACATAAACAGAAGCTAAGACAAAGACCGTATCTTCATCTCAATAAATGCAGAAAAAAACATTCAAGAAAATTCAGCATCCTTTTTTGATAAAAACCCTCAACAACCTAAGCGTAGAAGGAATGTCATATCTTTAAATCATAAAGCTATATATGACAAACCCACTACCAACATCATGCTGAATGGGGAAAAATTGAAAACATTCCTTCTAAGAATTGAACAAGACAATGTTGCCCACTGTCACCACTACTATTCAAAATAGTGCTGTAAGTCCTAGCCAGAGCAATTAGGCAAGGGAAAGTAACAAGGGTACCCAACTTGAGAAAGAAGAGGCCAAACTATTGCCCTTTGCTGATGACATAATCTTCTACCTAGAAAACCCCAAAGTCTCCACTAAGAGATTCCTCGAATTAATAAATAAATTCAACAAAGTTTCAGGATATAAAATCAATATGTATAAGTTAGTAGCATTTTTAAATACCAATAGCAGACAAGCTGACCGTCAAATCAAAGACTCAATACCATTCACAATAATTACAAAGAAAATAAAACACCTAGAAATATACTTAACCAAGGAGTTTTGTAAAACATCTCTATAAGGAGGATTACAAAACAATAAGGAAAGAAATTTCAGAGGACACAAACTAACGGAAAAACATACCATGCTCATGGATTTGTAGAACCAACATTTTTTAAATGTTCACATACTACCCAAAGTGATTTGTAGATTCCATGCAGTCCCCATCAAAATACCAATGTATACTGCACAGATCTAGAAAAAAACAATTGCATACTTTGTTTGGAAGCAGAAAAGAGCCTGAATAACTAAAGCAATATTAAGCAACAAAAACAAATTTGGAGGCATCACATTACCAGACTTCATACTACACTACAAGGCTATAGTAATAAAAATAGTATTGTCTTGGTACAAAAATAGAGACATAGACCAATAAAACAAAGTAGAGAATGAAGATGTAAAATCACCTCCCTACAGCCAACTGATCTTTAACAAAGCAGACAACAGTATATACTGGGGAACAGCCACATGCAGAATAATTAAACAAGACCCCTATCTTTCACCACTCACAAAAATTAACTTGAGGTGGCTAAAATACTTCAATATAAGGCCTGAAACCATAAAAAAAGTCTGGAGAAAAAAAGCAAAAAAAAAAAAAAAAAAAAACTCTTCTAGATATCAGCCTAGGCAAAGAATTTATGAGTAAGACATCAATGGCAACTACAGCAACTAAAAAAATGAATAAATAAATGGGATTTGATTAAACTAAAAAGCTTCTTCACAGTTAAGGAAACAGCAGAGCAAATAGGTGACCTACAGAATGGGAGAAAGTATTTGCAAGCTATATATCCAATAAAGGGCTAACAATGATAATCAACAAAGAGTTCAAGCAAATAAGCAAGAAAAAATAAATTAAAAAAACCCATTAAAAAGTGGGCAAAGGACATGAACAGAAGCTTTTTGAAAGAAGATACACAACTGGCCAATAAACCTCTGAAAAAATGCTCAATGTCACTAAACATCAGGGAGATGCAAAATAAAACCACAATGAGATAGAATCCTTTTAGAATGGTTTTTATTACAGAGTTCAAAAACAATAGAAGCTGGCAAAGATGCAGAGAGAAATTAAAACTTATGCCCCAAAGATTTGACTGTGAATTAGTACAGCCTCAGTGGAAATGTGGAAACAGTATAGAGATTCCTCAAAGAATTAAAGGTCGACCTGCCATCTATCCAGCAGTCCTGTTGTTAGGTATCTACCCAAAGGAAAAGGCATCTATCATAAAGACACCGCACTCAAATGTTATTGCAGCATTACTCATTGTTACAAAGATGTGGAGCCAACTCATATGCCCATCAACCCACGAGTGATTTAATAAAATGTGGTATATGCACACCATGGAGCACTACTAAGCCATATAAAAGGATGAAATAATGTTTTTTGCAACAATATGAATGGAACTGGAGACCATTATCCTAAGTAAAGTATCTAATGAATGGAAAAGTGAACACATATAGTCCTTATTAAATTGGAACTGACCGTCAGACATGCACAGAGAAAGTAAATGTCAGTGGAAATCAAGGAGGGAAGAGGGTGAGTAAGGCAGGGGCAAAAACTTGCCTAATGGGCAACACTCTTTGGGTAATGAGCACACCTGTAATCGTGACTCAAGCATTGTAACAGTGAAACAGTGATCCATGTAGCCCAAAACAGTTGACTTCCCTTAATATTTTGAAATTTTAAAAAATACATTTATTGTAATATTCATTAAGGATTTTTTTAATTTCTGAGGGGCCTTTTGTTATTTTGTCTTTACCATTTCTGATTGATGAAATTAGAGATTTTAATCTTTTTTTTCCTGATTAGGTTAGCCAAAGGTTTATCTATTTTATTGGCCTTTTCAAAAAACCAACTTTTTGATTTATTGATCTGTTGTATAATTCTTTTGTTTTCAATTTCATTTAATTCTACTCTAATTTTGGTGATTTCTTTTCATCTGCTCGGTTTGGGGTTGGAATATTCTTCCTTCTCCAGTTTCTTAAGGTGTCCCATTAAGTTGTAAACTTCCTCTCTTTCCGTTTTCTTGAGGAAGGCTTTCAGTGCTATAAATTTCCCTTTTAGGACCGCCTTTGCAGTATCACAGGGATTCTGATAATTCGTGTCTTCATTGTCATTTTGTTCCAAAAATTTGGTAATTTCCTTCTTAGTATCGTCTATGACCCAGCTATCCTTCAGCATAAGGTTATTTAGCTTCCATGTTTTTGTATGCGTATGCAGTTTCCTGTTGTTATTGAGTTCAACTTTTATTCCATGATGGTGTTTTATTATTTTAAATATTCATTAGTTTTTCTGCCCTTAAACTTTATGTAAGTAGGTTTTTTTTTTTTTTTTTTTTTTTTTTTGTTGTTTACCATTAGCAAATTTTTCGAATATATTATCATTTGGCCCTCACAAGAACCCTGTCAGGTAGGTAGCACAGATATTCTTCTCATTTAACAGATAAAGAAGATGAATCTCAGAGTAGTTAACTGATACAGCCAAGGCTATACAGTTAGTGAATAACCTGTATTATTTTCAGTCTTTGGCTTAAAAATTCAGAACCTAACATCCCTTCATTACTTGCCCTACCTACTTCACAGGGATAATGAAGAGAAAATGAATTTAAGTTTAGAAAAATATGTTGAAGGAAAAAAGCACTATATAATTATACCCACAAAGTATAATTTTCTACAATATATAGCTCATTCACATTCTCAACCCAGAATTTTATATTGCCTCAGTGCTGTGCCCAACTGAGCAACTAAGTAAGGCAGAGGAATAGTGTGATCCTGTTTAAAGTTTCATAAATTGCAGTCAGGGTAACTGCTGTTATTAAGCAAATTGAAAATCAGCACAGAACTCTTTTACCTTTTCTTTGTCATGGCTAGAGTGGCTCACACAGTTACCTAAGGAAAGTGGTGGCAAAGAAAAGTTATTTATTCTGCATTATATAAAGAAAAGCAGAAGATTCATGGGAACCTGTGCAAGAGCTTCTTATGTCACACAGATCTCTCTAGCTTTCTACAGGGAATAAAATAACTGTGTCATCTTCATTTTAAATAATGATTTTATCTGTGTTCATATCCTGAAACAAACCAAGGAACAGCTCCATGGTAAATCTCCTTGGCTATTTACCATCATTCCTAATCAGATTATTATACAGAATGTCTTTGAAGGTAATGAATTAGATGGCTGTGTTCACATTTTCCAGATTTACTTTAGATTTTCCTGCTTTAAGACCCAAAGATTATATTGAGTTTGTATTGGTGATTCTAAATATATGTGTTAATAAGTTAGCATGTGATAGTTGAATTCAACATATTAAAAGAGTTCTGTAGCATCTTTTCAGAAAAGATTGTATACTATATAAACTTTTCAAGTCCTGCGAAACTATTTTTTGTGTGTTTTCAACTGAGAAGCATCCTATTCAACATACTTCTCCTCCCAAAGTGGTTCTTCCCGAGTAACCTTTGCTTTCAGCTTTTTATTTTCTTCTATAATAGCGTCATATTTCTCTTTCATTTTTGCCAATTCTAGATGAAGCAGCTCTGGATTTTGGTAGCAGCCCCTAAGTGATGCTTTAAAAATTAGGATTTTCTGGTCTTCATATAAGGCTGTCAACAGCCTGGTCAGCATGTCCAACACGCTGACTTCTCCAAGTATCTAGAACTGCTCATGCTTTAAGAAGGTGGCTTTGTAATGAACCATAGTGACAGCAGCAATGGTGTAGCTGGTGCCTGACTCCATGACTCAGTAGAGTCTATTTGGGGGGGAGATTATCAGAAGGGTACATATGATTAGGCAATATGTAAGATGAAGTTCAAGTTACAGTTGAGTCCTTCACCCAGGAGGTATGCTCTATACCTCTTACATTGTACCTGATGGGTGGGAAGTTGAATTTTATTGTGTTTTTTTTTTTCTTGTGTGAATCTTTTTATGTCTGACTTCTTTCTTGCAACATAATGCTGAAATCCATGTATGTTTTTGCATGCATCTTTAATGTGTTCTTTTTTGTTGTTGTATAGTATTCCATTGTATTATATGCTTACAATACACCCATTCTTCTGTTGATATTTGTGGTGTTTTTATTTGGCGGCTATTATGAATGAAGCCCATATAAACACTTTTGTACATTTCTTATGGTGTACAGATGCACTCATATCATTTAAGTATAATCTTAGAAGTAGGATTGCTGGATTTTGGCTTAAGTGTTTGTTTAGTTTTAGGTATTTCTGCCCAGGAGTTTTCCAAAGTGGTTGTACCGATTTAATCCCTAGCCATTAGCACATGAGGATATATTAAAGATATATATTGATATCTTTATCAATATTTGTTTTGTTTATGTTTACATGGATGGATCTAGAACATATTCTTCTTAGCAAAATATCTCAAGAATGGAAGAAAAAGTGTCAAATGTACTCAGCCCTACTATGAAACCAATGTATAAGCACCCACACTTCCATGTAAATGCAATAACCCAACACAGCCCAAGATGAAGGGGAAAGAGAAGGGGGAGGGGAGAGGGGAGGATAGGTGGAGGGAAGGTAATTGGTGGGACCACTGTGCATTTTACAAGGGTACATGTTAAATCTACTAAGTGTAGAATATAAATGTCTTAACACAATAACAAAGAAAATGCCATGAAGACTGTCAACCAGTTTGATAAAAGTATTTCAAAAAATATGTAAACCCAGCATATTGTACCCCGTAATTGCATTAATGTACACAGCTATGATTTAATTTAAAAAATGCTTGTTTTGTCTATCTATGTGATTCTTGTAGATGTGTTTGTTATTGCATTGTGGTTTAAAAATGTTTTTCCCTGTTGAATAATGCTTATTGGCTATTTGGATATCCGTCTTTGTGAAGTGCTTGTTTGTTTTTATGGTCACTTTTTAAATTGCACTATCTTTTTCTTACTAATCTATAAGAGTTCATTATACATTTTTAGATATGAATCTTTTGGCTGATAAATATCTTCTCTCAATCTGGGGCTTGTCTATCCCTTGCTTAAGGGTGTCTTTTGATGCAAAATGTTCTTTCTTTTAATTAAGCTCAGTTTATCTATTTTTTTCTTTTAGATTTATGTATGTTATTTAAGAAATCTTTCCCTACCCTACTCACACAAAAAATTCTCTATTGTCTTCTAGAAGCTTGATTATTTCAGCTTTCACTTTTAGGTCTATGATCTCTCTCAAACTGATTTTTTAAAATAGTATGAAATTAGAGTCGAAATTAATTATATTTTCCATGTGGATATCTAGTTATTCCAACACTTAATTACCATGGTATCTTGGTTATAAATCCAGTGACTGTTTGTGCGATCACCACTCTAACCTTTGACACCTGTCTCTGTAAATATCCTGCTCGTACATATTTGTGTTAGGATAGACTGAGTTCTCACTCCAATTGTTAAATAAGTCTGTTCATGTTAGTTGCACTACAGACAATTTGAACCTATAATCCTTCCATCTCTCAATTTTTTTGTTTTAATTATTCTTTCTTCATTTGCAAGCATACTTTTTACTTAAGAATTAAAAGTAATAGCTAAGTGCTGGCCTCTTACAAATTTTGCATGATTACCTTTTTATTAAGATTGAATACTTGAAAATTACCTTAGGAGCTGTTAAGTTTTCAATAATCAACTTTTACTGAGAAACTGGAAAATAATCAACTTTAAATATAGGAGTTGTCACTGCATGTGTTATACCTCACATATTCTGAACAAAGTATTTAATAAATCTGGTTTTACTTACATTACTTGGACTTGTTTTACCTTCAGGCCATATCACAAATGCAGTGGGAGCTCTAGAAATTACTCAGGAAAGAAAATAATTTGAAAGTCAAGCTATTTGGAGGGAAGAGATAAGAGGTTGCCTCTACATGGGTTTTATTAGGATTCTCTTCACCAGAGGCTACAACCTTATAGAGTTGTAATCAGTGATTTTGTGCTGTGAGTTTTTCCTTTTTATAGACTAAACTTTGCGAGCCTGGATCTCAGATATGGATGATTGGCGGGCCCTTGACAGTTACTTTTCTTTGCACTATTTTTATTTTATACGCTATTACTTGGTATGTTCCCAGGTACTTTGAGGAATAGACTTAAATATTATTTCTTTATACATTTTCTTACACCCAAAAAACAATGATAATCTGGACAGCCCAAGGCAGGAATGTGTTACCTAATACCCAAGGAGATGAATTCACTTCAAATGCCAACATTAAACAAAAGCTTTTGCTATCTCTGGTAGCCTTTAAATCATTTTTTATTTGATTGAAAATAAGGATTTTTAAATTTCCCATATGAAGAACAGTTTCTAAAATGAACTAAGCTTTCTAATTTTTCTGCTTTGATAGTCTTTCCAGTGTGATTTATAAATAGCTATTCTAATTTAAAATTACATTTTGTTTGGGCATGGTGGCTCAATTGCTTTGGGAGGCGGAGGCAGAAGGATCACTTGAGGCCATGAGTTTGAGACTAGCCTGGGCAACATAGCAAGACCCCATCCAACTCTACCAAAAAAAATTAGCTGGGTTCAGGGTGGTACATATCTGTAGTCCTAGCATCTTAGGAGGTTGAGATGTGAGGATCTGTCATGCCCAGGAGTTGTAGGGAGCAGCATTGCACTCCATCCTGGGTGACAGAAAAAGACCCTGTCTCCAAGAAAAAAAAAATTATATTTTATCGAGTAGGTATATTCATTGCCTGTCTGATAAACTAGAGTTTTAGGGGGAAAAAATGGGGGAAAAGTCTGTTTTATATAATGTGATCATTTATAGTCAGCTTCAAAAATTTGAAGGCTGGGCAAAGAATATATCTATTATATGTGAAACTGATATGTTAACAAGAATGGATAGAAATATGTAGAGTTTTTGAAAATAATTAGTTGGTCGATAAATTAGGATAGACAGTGGGATGCATGTGAATGTGGGTATATGGATATATCTATATTATAGGAAGACTTTTAAATATGTTTTTATAGGCTTCATTTTTTAGAGCACTTTTAGGTTCACAGCAAAACTGAACAGAAGATATCCCCTGACCCCACACATGCATAGCCTCTCCTACCATCACCATCTTCCACCAGAGTGGTATATTTGCTACAGCTGGTAAGCTGCACTAATCCATCTTTCATCTGAATTGCTTAGGTTACAGTTTGAGTTCAGTCCTGGTGTTGTACACTGAATGGATTTGGACAATTATATAATGACATGTATCTAGCATTATAGTTATCACACAGAATAGTTTCTTCTGCCCTAAAAATCCTCTGTGCCCTGCCTATTGTTCCTTCTCTTCCCTCTGACCCCTGGCAACCACTGATGTTTCTACCGTCTTGATAGTTTTGCCTTCTCCAGAACGTAATAATTGGAATCAAATAGTATCCTTTTCGGATTGACTTCTTTCATTAAATTTTTTAATGTCTCCTTGTGACTTGACAGCTTAATCCTTTTTTAGTGTTAAATAATATTTCAAATTGTATTTTTTTTGAGACAGCCTCAAGCTGTCACCCTGGAGAGAGTGCCGTGGCATCAAAGCTCACAGCAACCTCCAATTCCTGGGCTCAAGCGAGCCTCTTGCCTCTCCCTCCCAAGTAGCTGGAACTACAGGCGCCTGCCATAACACCTGGCCATTTTTGGTTGCAGCTGTCATTGTTTATTTGGCAGGTCCGGGCTGGATTCAAACCCGCCAACTCAGGTGTACGTGGCTGGCGCCTTAGCCCATTGAGCCACAGGCGCCGAGCCGATATTTCAAATTGTTAATAAGAATTCACCAGTGAATCCATTTAGTACTTGTCCTAGAAAGATATTAATGCTTATTAATATTGATTTAATTTCTTTAATACATATAGACCTATTCAGATTGCGTATGTCTGTTGTGTGAGTATTGGCAGATAGTATCTTTCAAGGAATTGGTCCATTTCATCAAAGTTATCAAATTTGTCAGCACTGAGTTGTTACTAGTTTTCCTTTATTATCTTTTTAATGTCCATAGGATTTTTAGTGATGTCACCTCTTTCATGTATGATATTAGTAATTTGTGTTTTCTTTTTTTTGTTTGTTTAAATGATCCTGGCTAGAGGCTTATCAATTTTATTGATCTTTTCAAAGAACCAGTTTTTGTTTTTGTTGATTTTTTCCCCCTATGGATTTCCTGTTTTCAGTTTCATTGATCTAATTTTTGTTATTTTTTTCTGTTTTATTTACATTTAATTTGCTCTTCTTTTTCTAGTTTCCTAGGGTGGACGCTTAGATGACTGATTTTAGATCTTCTTTTCTGATACCTGAATTCAGTGCTATAAGCTTCCTAGTAAACACTGCTTTTGCACCATCCCACACAATTTGATGTTGTATTTTCATTTTTACTTCAAAATCTTTTAAAATTTCTCTTAATGTTTTTGTTTGACCACATGTTATTCAGAAATTTGTTATTTAATTTCCACACGTTTTGGATTTTTCCAGTTAACTTTCTGTTACTGATTTCTAGTTTAAGAACAGATATTATAGTCCAAGAGCTGATGTCGTGTAATATCTATCATGTTTGTTAAGATGTGTTTTTATAGTCGGGAATGTGATCTATGTAATGAATGTTCCACATGAGCCAGAGAAGAATGTGTATTCGACTGTTTTTTGATGAAGTGATGTACACATTGTCAGTTATACCTAGTTGATTGATAGTACTGTTGAGTTCAACTATATTCTTACTGTGGGATTTTGTTCATTTTTGATAGAGGGTTGTTGAAGTTGTTAACTATAATAGTGATTTCTTCATGTATTTTTTTACTGTGTTATTAGGCACATACGCTTTGAAGACTGTTATGTCTTTTTTGGGTATTGGCCCCTTTATTACTTGTAATATCTCTGTTTGTCCCTGATAACCTTCTTTGCTTTTAAGTCTGCTCTTTCTGAAATTAATATAGTTATTCCTGCTTTCATTTTATTAATATTAACATGCTGTATCTTTCTCTATCCATTTACTTTTAGTCTATATTGCACTTATCTTTGAAGTTGATTTCTTATAGACAACATATAGTTGTGTCTTGTTTTCTGATCCACTCTGACAGTCTCCTTTAATTGGTATGTTTAGACCAGCAGTTCTCAACCTATGGGTCGCGACCCCTTTGTAACAATGAAAATACATTGCAGCATTAGGAAGGCTGAGAACCACTGATTTAGACTATTGACATTTAAAGCAATTATTGATATAGTTGCATTAATGTGTACCATATTTGTTGCTGTTTTCTATTTTTTGTTCTTGGTTTTTGTTTCTGTTTTTGTCTTCTACCCGTTCTCTGCCTTTTGAAGTTTTACTTATTTCTATTTTCTTTATTAGCATACTCAGTTGTATTTCTTTTTACTTTTTTGATGGCTGTCCTAGAGATTACAGTATACATTTACCACTAATCCAAGTCTAATTTTTGAGACTTGTTTCCCAGGCTAGAGTATAGTGGCATGATCATAGCTTACTGCAGTCTCAAACTCCTGGGCTCAGGTGATCCTGCCACCTTAGCTTCCTGAGTAGCTGGGACTACACGTGTGCACTTTAAAGTATGGCTTATGTTTTTTTAAATATGGCTTATAGAGATGGGGTCAGACTATGTTGCTCAGGCAGATCTTGAACTCTTGGCCTTAAGAGACCCTCCTAGTAGTGCTAGTATTGTAGGTGTGAAGCATTGCACCTGGCTTCAAGTCCATTTTAAAGTAACAGTGTATCACTTCATGGTTAGTATTTATAAAAAAAAAATCCTAATTCTTACCTCCTATCCATTGTATCATTGCTGTCTTTCATTTTGCTTATATATAAGCATAAATCTAAATATATGAATATATACAAAAGCTAACATAATTAAATATATTATTGCTGTTGTTATTTTGAGCAGACTTATCTGTTGGATCAATTAAGATGTGTGATATTTATTGGTTAGTGTATTTTAAATCATCCTTCCATTTTGGGGATGAATCCCACTTGGTCATGATGTATCATCTTTTTGATGTGCTGTTTGATTTAGTTTGTTTGTGTTTTCTTGAGCATTTTTGTATTTATATTCATCAGGGACATTGTGGGAAAGGAATTCCAATAACCTTAACAAAAGTGTAGCCATTTTAGAAAAACAGTTCAGAAACTAACCTCCCTATCCCTTCCCAGACTACTGGAGTGCTTCAAGGACAGAGTTTCTGGGAAATACTCTAGTTTCCCATAGTTTCTGGTAAATTAGTTTAAATTTAATGTTTCTTTGTTATTTTGTGACTGGAATCAGGGGTAGCCACCTTTTATTTTTTTATGCTGCACATTGGAAGAACGAATTACCTTGAGCCACATGTTAAATACACAATGCAAAAGCTGAATAGCAAAAAAAGTCTATTCATAATTTTCACATATCTGACATCACAGATAAAGCTGGACTCAAATAATTGGCATGCAGCCAGGTACCATAGGTTTTACACCCCTGGGACTCTAGATGATGGGTCTAATGCTGAGAGATTATGTGTTGGCATCCCAAATTGTTATTATATGAGATTGTATATCTCCCTTCAGATTGAATAATGTTTGGTTTATAATTTTGAATGCCTCAGTCTTTGGTGCATAGATATTTACAGTTGTCATATCCTCTTCCTGAACTGATCTCTTTATTATTATGTAATGACCTTTAAAAAATTTTTTTGTCTCTGTGTATTTTTTGACTTAAAGTCTGTTTATCTTAAGTAAGTCTAGCTACTGCTGCTTGTTTTGAGTTTTCATTTGCATAAAATGTCCCTTTTATTCCATTACTTTTAGTCTATATATGTCATTACACATAAAAAGAGTTTCTTTTAGGCAGCATATAGTTGGGTCTTTTTAAGAAAAAACTTTGAGTCAGTTTATATTTTTTAATTGGAGAATTTTGTATGTTTGCATTCAAGATTTACATTTTTTTATTATTTTTTTAAATTTCAGATTGATATAAGAGTACAAATGATTAGGTTACAGTGTTTATGTTTATTACGTGAGGTCCCTATTGTAGTTGTGCCCCTCATCCAGGAGGTATGTCATATACCCTTAATTGTGCCCATTAGATGAGAGCATACCAATCCCACTTTCAAGATTTTTTTTTTTTTATTAAATCATAGCTGTGTACATTAGTGCAATCAAGGGGTACAATGTGATGGTTTCATATACAATCTGAAATATTTTCATCAAACTGTTTAACATAGCCTTCATGGCATTTTCTTAGTTATTGTATGAAGACATTTGCATTCTGCATTTAGTAAGTTTCGCCTGTACCCTTCTAAGATGCACCATAGGTGTGGCCCCAACATTTACCCTCCTTCCACCCAACTTCTCCCCTCCCCACCCCTCCCTTGCCCCATATTCTTGTGCTATAATTGGGTTATAGCCTTCATATGAAAGCTATAAATTAGCTTTGTAGTAGGGGTGAGTACATTGGATACTTTTTCTTCCATTCTTGAGATACTTTGCAAAGAAGAATTCCAGCTCCATCCATGTAAACATGAAAGAGATAAAGTCTCCATCT
Organism: Perodicticus potto; assembly: GCA_963574655.1. Taxonomy (NCBI): domain Eukaryota; kingdom Metazoa; phylum Chordata; class Mammalia; order Primates; family Lorisidae; genus Perodicticus; species Perodicticus potto. The sequence goes on along the minus strand of CAUYRH010020049.1, from coordinate 44,379 downwards.
TTCTTTAAGGTTGAATAATATTCCATGGTATACATGTACCACAATTTATTAATCCATTCATGTGTTGATGGGCACTTGGGCTTCTTCCATGACTTAGCAATTATGAATTGAGCTGCAATAAACATTCTAGTACAGATGTCTTTGTTATAATGTGATTTTTGATCTTCTGGGTATATACCTAGTAAAGGAATGATAGGATCAAATGACAGGTCTATTTTTAGATCTCTAAGTATTCTCCAAACATCCTTCCAAAAGGAACATATTAGTTTGTATTCCCAATACTGGAAGAAAGTGCAGGGAAAACTCTTGAAGGAATCAGCCTAGGCGAATATTTTATGAGAAGGACCCCCTGGGCAATTGAAGCAGTATCAAAAATACTACTGGGACCTGATCAAACTAAAAAGCTTCTGCACAGCCAAGAACATAGTAAGTATAGCAAGCATACAACCCTCAGAATGGGAGAAAATATTTGCAGGTTATGCCTCCGACAAAGGTTTAATAACCAGAATCCACAGAGAACTCAAACGTATTAGTGAGAAAAGAAGAAGTGATCCCATCTCAGGGTGGGCAAAGGACTTGAAGAGAAACTTCTCTAAATAAGACAGGTGCATGGCCCACAGACACATGAAAAAAATGCTCACTATCCTTAATCATCAGAGAAATGCAAATCAAAACTACTTTGAGATATCACCTAACTCCAGTAAGATTAGTCCACATAACAAAATCCCAAAACCAGAGATGATGGCGTGGATATGGAGAAAAGGAAACGCTTTCAAGATTTTTATTGATACATGGAAAAATTATTCCTATCATTTTTCTTTTGCTTCTTTTGTATATCCTTTTTTCTTCATTATTTCTTATCTTTAGAGTTTGGTTAATTCTTACAGTGAAAAAGTTTTATTCCTTTCCCTTTCTCATTAAAAGCAAGCTAAAAACTTGATGATGGTAATTATCATCTTTTTGCTTCTAGATGTAGGATTCCTTTAAGCGTCTCTTGTAAAGCTTCCTGGTGATGAATTCTGTCCATTTTTGCTCATTTAGGAAAGTTTTTATTTTTCTTGCATTTTTTGAGTTTGTCTGGGTATAGTATTCTTAGTAGGCAGGGTTTTTTTTTTTTTTCTTTCTTGTAGTAGTTTGAACATTTTGTTCTGTCCTCTGGAATGGTTTCTACTTAGAAATCTGCTGTTAGATTAATGGAGATTTCCTGATATATGGCTCGATGCTTTTCTCTTGTTGCTTTTAGAATTCTCTTTTTGATTTTTGATATTTTGATTATAATGTGTCATGAGAGGACCTTTTTGGGTTGAATCATTTTGAAGTACTTTGAGCTTTTTTATCTAGATGTTCATAACTATCCATTTGGGAAATTTCAGCTATTATTCATTATACATGTTTTCTGTGCCTTTGTTCATCTCTTCTCCCTCTGAAATTTCCACAATGCAAAAATTATTCACTTAATTGTGTTCCATATGTCTTGTAGGGTTTTTTCATTCTTCTTTATTTTTGTTTCTTCCCCCCCCCCATTAGATTATTTCAAAAGACCTATCTTCAAGTTCAGAAAACTTACCTTCTGCTTTATCTAATCCATTGCTGACATTATAGTTTGTATTTTTTATTTCATTTATTGAATTCTTCAGCTCCAAAATTTCTATTTGGTTCTTTTTTATGATATCTTTTTGTTGATTTTTTTCATTCATATAATACGTTGTTTTCTTGATTTCTTTGTATTTTATATCTGTATTCTCTTGTAAGTTGCTAAGTTTCTTTAAGACCATTATTTTCGATTCTTTATAGGTATTTTGTGATTTCTTTATCTTTGGGGCCTATTACTGGAGAATTACTGTGATCCTTTGGACTTGCCACTTATCTTTGTTTTTGTGTATTTCTTTTTTCCCATTGATATCTACAAATGTAATGGAATAGTCACCTATCCAATTTTATGGAATAGCTTTGTGGGGAATGACTTGTTCCTGTATTTATTTCCTACAGTGGTGGTTGTATAGAATGTTTCATCTTTGGTTCTTTTTGGGCATAGTAATATAGTCTCTGTATAATGTCTTTGTCCATAATTAATGTCAGCAGTATCTGGAAGTTACTCAGTGGCCTAATTGAGTATGATTGTGGGGGAAGAGATATACCATTTTCTGATGCAAGGATTGCCTCGTGGGCTGAGTCGGAGGCTTTGATCTGGTACATGCAGTGTACATTGGCTCCACGGGTTGTAGGCATCGGATTGCCAGTGGTAGCAGGTAGGCCTGTAATCACATCTTGAGAGTAATGCTTACTTGGCTCTGTTCATTATGGGGGTGAGGAGCAGGGGATGCTGGTGGCATTAGGCACTGGAGCACCAGTCCTTAGGCCCTGGGTAGCCAACATGTTGGTTTTCTGGTATTATGGCTGTTGATCACAGATTAGGATGCACTCTAGCAATGTTTCTGTTCTCTAAATTGTGCTGCACCATTGCACCTTGGATCCTGGGGAGCAAAGAGTGCCCAACATAAGATGTACTTTGGAGCAATGCAGCTGTGTGGGCTCTAGACAACTTACTGCTGAGGACCTGTGAGGACTGTGGGGCTCTTTTGTAACTGGATTTCAGGCATCCATGTTAGTAATAGGGACTGCTGAGGATTTTCTGCTTTCTTTTTCCCAGCAATGGTGAGCCCCTCATTGCTCCTAGCCAATCGCAAATTGCTACTTCATTTTTGTTTCTGCTGCCATTCTGAGTTTCTGTGCTTCAGAGGGCTTTTTTCCTTTCCTTGATTCAAGTGTTCTACTTTAGATGCTTGAAGTGCATTAGTTTGTTCTTTTTGTGGGGTTTGTGGAGGAGATGAGCATTGGGCACATCTAGCCATCTATCCCCATGACCCATATCCTCTAAAACAGTTGGTTAGGGAAATTTTTTCACTATTAGCATTATCAACGCTTATAAGCAAAGAAGTAATAATTATTATTTTATTTTTTATAACATTTAATGAAATGTTAATATAGATATAAGCAGTAGTTATTACTGATATCACACACAGAGAGAAAATGCTGTACTTTACCTCCTGATATATGTATATAACAAAAACTTTGGTGTAGTCTTGCCAAAAATTCAAACCAGAATCTGATTAAATCTATAGCTCTAACTACCAACTTTTAGGAAATACATGACACAGAGGAACATGTTAAATAATACTATAAGAATTTGATAAGTAAATCCAGAGTATGGAAAATCTTATAGCACAAACAGTCCAATTTTTTAAACAAATAAAATTGCAAGAAAAAAATGAAATGAATAATCTATAGTTTAAAAAGATGCGTTTTTTTTTTTCTTTTTTTTGTAGAGACAGAGTCTTACTTTTTCGCCCTTGGTAGAGTACCATGGCATCACTCAGCTCACAGCAACTTCCAATTCCTGGGCTTAGTGATTCTCTTGCCTCAGCTTCCTGAGTAGCTGGGACTACAGGTGCCTGCCACAATGCCTGGCTATTTTTTGTTGCAGTTTGGCCGGGCTGGGTTTGGACCCGCCACCCTCGGTATATAGGGCCAGGGCCCCACTCACTGAGCCAAGATGTGGTTATTTTTACATGAATAGTTCATATATTTTAGGAATATATTTTGAAATATGTATAGAGGGAATTATTTAGTATCAGGGTGAATGGGGAATGAGTGAGTATATAGATTAAAGAAGACTGGTCATGAGTTAATAGTTGTTGAAACTAAGAGATAATTTGTACATGGGGGTTCATTTTGCTCTTTTTCCTTCTTTTGTATGTGTTTAAACTTCCTAAAGTTAAATGTTAAACCAAAAAGCTGTTGTTCTCAGACTATAACCTAAACTCTTTATAGCATCCAGATTCTACCTCGTCTGACCTATACTTAGATTATGTGTACCTGTGCTTATCCTTACTCATAGTATATTTATTTTCTTCTTATTTTTTAGATACCCCAAGTTCGTTCTCATCTTAGAACCCTTGAAATTAGTGCTGTTTTTTTGGTCTGGAAACTGTTTCCCCCAGATATTTAATGTCTGTCTCTTCTTGGCATTCAGGGGCATCTTAATTGTCACTTCAGTGTAACTGGTTGTCACCATCAATATCATCTTGTTTTATTTTCATCAGAACAATTTTCATGATTTAACATTTTCTTTTATATTTGTTTATTGACAATTGCCACCCATTAGAGTGTAAGTTCCATGGGTAATGCTAACTTCTTGACTATCTTGTTTGCTATTTTTAGGTCATTAAATATGAAGTGTCCAGTTTCAGATCAAAAGTTTAGTTTATTGTATCTTTAACAAGAAACAGTACAATTCACATATACACCTAAATTATCCATATAGTTTTGCCGTGCTAATGGTAGCTTGTTTATGCCAGCAGCAAAGAAGCCTGGGGAGCGAGTGGCGATGAAATCGCAAAAGGCGTTTTCTACGTCTTGTTGAAAATTGAATATTTTTCCTTGAAAGAAGTCATCCAAAGCCTGGAAGAAATGGTAGTCAGTTTGTGTAAAGTCTGGTGAATACAGTAGATGACAGAGAGTTTCCAAATGCAGCTTCTATAGTTTGAGCAGTGTTATTTGTGCAACACGTGGTCAAGTGTTGTCTCGCAAGAGGATTGGCCTATCTCTACTGACCAGTCTTGACTGCCTAATTGCAAGCATCCTTATCATTTTGTCCAATTGGTTATAGTAGGCATCTGCTGTAATCAACTGACCATAACGTATCCACTCATTAAGCTATAGTGGATACTACCATCATTGGACCACCAAACAGATACCATTAGCTTTTTTAGATGAATACTGAGTTTTGGACTGTATTTTGGCACTTCATCTTTATCTTTCCCTTTTGCTAAATGCTTGTAATCATCAAAAAGAATCCATTTTTCATCACACATAACAACATGGTGTAGAAATGTTTCTCCTTTATGTCTTGATAGCAAAGATAGACAAGATTCTAGATATTTCTCTTCTGACATTCATTTAAATCACTTGGAAACCATCTATCCAGCTTCTGTACCTTGCCAATTTCTTTCAAATGGTCCAATATTGTTGGAATAGTAACATCAAACCTAGGATTTACCTTCACAATAAAAATAAAGTAAGAAATGTCAAAGTGAAATATGTCAGAAATATCAACTGTCAAACTTAGTACTTAAGGAAATTAGGCAGTTCATACTTAATAATCTAATAAATTTCCAGGACTTCAGACAAATACTTGGCAAATATGGTTGGTGATCAGTTATTGTTTGTTGAGTAAGTCAATTAAAAGTTTATAAAGCTATTGAGCTATCAGATTCTAAGAACTTCATTAATCTGGCCGGGTGTTATGGCTTATGCCTGTAATCCTAGCACTCTGGGAGGCCCAGGAGGGTGGATTGGTTGAGTCAGGAGTTTGAGACCAGCCTGAGCAAGACCGAGACCCTGCCTTTACTAAAGGAAAAAAAAAGTAGAAACAGTTAGCCAGGCCTGGTGGCACACGCCTGTAGTCCTGACTACTTGGGAGACTGAGGCAAGAGGATTGCTTAAGCTCAAGAGTTTGAGGTTGCTGTGAGCTACAATGACACTATGGCACTCTACCCAGGACAATGGAGTCTCAAAAGAAAGAAAAAGAACTTTATAATATCAAAAATGTATACTACTATTGCCTAGCCAAAAGTATTTAAAATTCAGTTGGTGTTTTTATTATTAATGTATTCAAGGTCTCATGTGAGGGAAAATCAGCTCTGTTTAGCAAAGCTTCAGAAAAATTTAGAAAATTCACAAAATGTCAAAATTTCTCTTTGTGTTTATTTTAAAATATTTGTATGTTGGGTAATTAATGTCATATCTTTTCTAGAAGCTGTTTTTTCATATCTAGATAAGTAGAGGTTAATTTTGTAATGTATGTTTATGTGTAATAGGAAAATTTGGCAAATGGTTCTTGGCTCATATGAATAATAATGAAACACTTAGAATTATATCTTCCATCAAGAAGGAATTGACAAATACTTTGTAGATAAATGCATAGAGGAGATATAAAATTACAAGACTTTCCATTTTAAGAAAACCACACAAAACACTATATTTATTTTTCCAAGTAAGTGTTTTATTGAACTACTTAGGGAAGTTTTTCATAATGGTTATTGAACAAAATGATGTATTTCACTGATGAAACAATTTTTAAGCCTATTTTTTATTATTGAAGATACGTATACAATGTGAAGAATGGTAGTTTCCCTCCTGGTATGTTTAGAGAAGAGGAGCTTTTCCTCCACAGTACAATAGGGGCTACAGAGTTAGGCTCGTTTTGACATGGCCAAGGTGATTCCTCCCTCCATCCTTCATATATGGCATATAGGAATCTTAGGACATGGCTTTCCACTAGAAACCTGATATTATCTACTTCTCCATTTCACTGTTTTCCAAGTGCTACAGATAGGGAAACATCTTCAGATTTGACTCTTTGTTAAGACTTTTTTTTTTTTAAGACAGAGTCTCTGTGTAGTGGAATCATCGTAGCTCACTGCACTTCCAACTCCTGGTTCAAGTAATTTTCCTGCTTCTGCCTCCCAAGTAGCTGAAACTACTGGCATACACCACTTAACTAATTTTTCTATTTTTTGTAGAGATGAGAGTTTCATCCTGGCTCAGGCTGGTCTTGAACTCTTAGCTTCAAACAATCCTCCTGCCTTGGCTTCTTACAGTGCTAGAATTATAGGTATGAGCCATTGTGTCCACCCTGCTAAGATAAATTTTATATCGAGTAGATTTGTTTATTTGTTTCTTATTTTATTCATTTCTTTTTTTACTCAGTAAAGGGTTATTGTGACTTGTGGAAAACACTATCTTTGAGATTGTAGGGAATAATACAGAGATGAACTTATTTCGAGGATGTTGCCTTTGATAATTTCATTTTTGGAACCCTTTTTTTTTTAGACAGTCTCACTATGTCACCCGTAGTAGAGTGGTAGAGTGCTGTGGCGTCACAGCTCACAGCAACCTCAAACTCTTGGGCTCAAGTAATTCTCTTGCCTCAGCCTCCCACATAGCTGGGACTACAGGCCTTGGTGTATGTAGTCGGTGCCCTAACACTGAGCTACAGGTGCCAAGCTGGAACTTCTCTTTTGGAGTTGCCTTTAGAATGAGTTTTTAAGTTACATATATGACACACACATGAACACACTCATATATATGCCTATAATTTTCTAAATGGAAGGCCAAATTCTTTTATTTATTTTATAAATTAATTAATGTAATTAACAAATAAAAATTATATATGTTTATGGTGTACAACATGATTTGGTATATGTAAACATTGTTGCATGGCAAAATCAAACTAACCCATTGCCTCACATACTTAATCTTTTTTGGAAAGAACATTTAAAATCTTCTCTCAGCAACTTTCAAGTACAGATAGTCTCCAATTTACAATGATCCAATTTATGATTTTTTAGTTTTACCTTGATGTGAAAGCAATATGCATTCAATAGAAAATGTCTTTGAATTTTAATCTTGTCCCGGGCTAGTAATATGTGGTATCATAGAAATTTTCTTCTGACCTAGGTAGTGCCAGCAAGCCATTCTTTTTTTTTCACTTTCAGTACAGTAGTCAGTAAATTACATGAGGTATTCAGCACTTTATTATGAAATAGGCTTTCTTTCATTCATTTTTTTTTTTTTTTTGGACACAGGGTCTTGGTTTATGAATTAGCTTTATGTTAGATGATTTTGCCTAACTATAGGCCAGTGTAAGTGTTCTGAGCATGTTTAAGGTAGGCAAAGCTATGCTATGATGTTTGGTAGGTTAGATGCATTAAATGCAGTTTTGACTCATGGTATTTTCAACTTAGAGTAGTTTTATTGGTACATAACCCCATTGTAAATTGAGAAGCATCTCCATGGAATATATTGCTATTAGCTGTAGTCATTATGTACAATAGGTCTTCTGAACTTCTTCTTGTCTGAGATTTTGTTCCTGTTGACCAGCGTCTCCCCAAACCCCGCTCCCCAGCCTCTATAACCACCATTCCAACTCTCTGCTTCCATGAGTTTGACTTTTTTAGATTCCATATGTGAGATCATGCGGTATTTTGTCTTTCCGTACCTAGCTTTTACCTTGTAGGTTCATCCATATGGTCAGAAATAACTAAATTCCCTTCTTTTTTAGGGCTGTAGCTCATTGTGTATGTGTACCACATTTTCTTTATCTGTTGCTGAACCCTTAGTTTGATTTCATGTCACCTGTGGCTCAAGGAGTAAGGGCGCTGACCCCATATACTGAAGGTGGTGGGTTCAAATTCGGCCCCTGGGCCAAAAAACTGCAAAAAATAAAAAAAAAAATTAAAAAAAAGAAGATATTATGAATAATATAGTCCTATCTTTTTTTTTTTTTTTTTTTTTTTTTGAGAAACTGGATCTTGCTCTTCTCTCAGGCTAAAGTGCAGTGGTGTGATTGTAGCTGTTTATGACCTTGAATTCCTGGGCTCAAGCAATCTTCCTCTTCAGCCTCCTGAATAGCTAGGACTGCAGATATATGACCCTCCTGCTTAGTAAATGCTGTCATCCACCCCCCAGCCCCCACCCCCCAAAACAGGATCTCGCTGTGTTCTTCACGCTAGTCTCGAATTCCTGGGCTTAAGTGATTCTCTCGGTTTGGCCTCCCAAAAATCCGAAGGTTATATGTGTGAACTACCCTGTCTGGCCTTACTTTTACCTTGCTAAGATAAGATTGATTCAAAATAGTTTAGTTTTATAGTGTTGCCTGTTTACCAGATCTGGCTCCAGCTGTTTTTCACATTTTAAAATTTAAATCCCTTCTTATAGGATAAAGATTTGTTACCAAGACGTGTCAAAATACTAGAAACTTTGAAAGTAGTTTTCAAGAAGTGTGTGGAAAATGTTTTAAGTGATCACACCACCATTAAATTATGTATATAGCTTCTCAGATTTATAACTTGAGAAAGAAAATACCTTTCTGTATAGAAACTCAAGCATTAACACGATAATAACGTATAAAGTAAAAGAGTGGAAATTTCTCACCCCTCTCTTTACCCACTGTTACCATTTGAAGTAATAACTCATAATTGCTTAGTATTTTCCCACTTTTTTTTTAACGTATATGCTAATATGTGAGTTTACCACAGTATAGTTTTTTCCCCTTGGTAGTAAAATCAGAGCAGTCACATAGTTTAGCAACTTGTCTTTATTCACTGAATAATACTATATTGCGATCAACACATATCGATATGTCTCATTCCGTTTACTAGTTCACTGGTGTTTCATAGTATTGAATTATGATAATTTACTTAACCATTTTTTTTTTTTCTAGTTTTGGCCGGGACAGGGTTTGAACCACCTCCGGTATATGGGGCTGATGCCCTACTCCTTGAGCCACATTTAATCAGTTTCCCATTAAAGGACACTGAAGTTTGATACAGTTTTTTTAATTAAAAATAATAATTGTACTGAGCATCTTCGTGTATGGGATACCACTGGTTTGGGATATATTACATAATTTCTGTGTTCATTAAAAAATCTAATAAAGCCTGGATTATAAGTGTGCATCTATGTGTATGGGATAAATAAGCCAAATTCTTGTCTTTGACAATTTGGTATTTTCCTAGATGCCTTTACATTGTACTAAGTTTGTAGGGATCACTTTCTTAAATATTTTTTCAACAGAAACATATCAGAAAATTTAGTCATTCTGGAATCACCTAGAATGAAATTGAATTGTTCCATAGTTAGTTTTTTGGGAGGAGGACAGATTTGTAGATTCTTTAGAAACCCTGCATTTAGAAAATACAGGGTGAAGGTATCTTATAAAAATCTTTTCTAAGTATATTGGAAGGTGGATATTAAGCATAGAACTTTAGGCAAAGATAATATTGCTGAATCATTCATATCTTAGGAAATTTCTTACTTAACTGAACTCTGAATGTGATAGAGTTTATAAAATTGATTAGAAAAAACTTAGAATGAGTAGTTCTCAAAAGAGGTTAGATACCTTACTTAAACCCCCATAGTTGGTTCTTCCTTCAGTTTGTTGGTTATCAGTAAATAAATCTGCTTCTTTATGGAAATCATGCCTAAAGCACATTCTAGTGTAGAACTTAGTGCCTGGGAATCACCCAGTAAGTGTTAGTATTGATTTTGAGATATTTTGTATTTGTGTGAATGACTGAGTCAGAGGACATATTTCAGTGATTTCAGTTGTTATGAAAAACAGAGGACAACTTTAAGAGTATCAATAAAAGTTTCAAGTGTAGAACTTTGCTGCCACATTTGTTTGGCAGTTTAAATGCATACAGATTTAGTTTTGGTGGGAATTATTGGTTGTTCATAAGGGGACTTCTGTGACATATACTATTAATGGTTATGGAGTAGCCCTCCATGAATCTAAGAACAGCAGTCAGGCTTTTATTTTTATAACAAGACTTTTTTTTTCATTTGTATATCTGGTTTTAGAGCATGTGATTTTAATTCATAGATAACTGCTACTGAACTTACTTAGCTTATATTATAATGTTTCATCAAATAATTTCTATCACCAACCTAAGATGATTGTTGACAGAAAGAACCCAGGCAAGGAATACTAACCAGTCATTCTGCAGTTTTCTTCATGGATCACTTGGGTAGCTTTTTGAATAACCTTTGTAAAGCCATGAAAATGTTAGTTATATTCTGAGCATTTATCGAGGGTCTATATAAGAAATTTCTTTGCTTCTGCTTTTTTAAGAGGAAGAGGGGAGGAATGTGAACAGTTGGGATAGAGGTAACTGTTATTGAAAGGCAGTACATTATATAGAAAGAATGTGGGTTTGGGTGCCAGGAAGTCAGTAGCTTTGGTAATGGGAGGATATGGAAGGTCTCTATTGAGTATCTCTGTTTTTCAACAAAATAAGGTATTTATTTGGTCGAGATATACTTGGAACTATTCCTAGGCTGAAGTTCACTGTCTCATAGACACAAGTGTAGCTCTATTGTTTCTTTTAATTTTTTGGTTAGTTCCCAATTTTAGCCTTAGTTTTCTCAATGCAGGTCTTTATTCCCCTATGCATTGTTGATTAGGGAGGAGAGAGAGAGAAATTGAGATTGAAAGAGAGAGACATCAATTGGTTGATTAAGGACTTTTGCTAACTTACATTTTATGTTGGCAATCTGGATGTATTTCTTTTTTCTGATTTATTGCTCTATACTTTGATATTTCAGAATTACTGATAGCATGCTCGATTGAAGGAGTTAATTCATTACATCCAGATGGTTTTATTTTCTTATGCCAGAGTAGCTTGGTCAGAACTTTAACCTTTAATTTTATTTGCTCATTCATAACAACAAGGTTAGGTCATAAATAAAAGAATCAAACATCAAGCTATATTCCTGTTTTGATGCAGTTTTGCAAAAGTATGTATTCATTATGTCAAAAATAATTTCTTTAACTAGAAGAGAAAAAAATTCTTTAAAATGTGACTGACAGTTCATAATATGATTAACATTAGTCTAATTGATAACAAAGGTTTTTAAACTGACAATTGTGATATTTGAAATAAAAATGATTTATTTGGACATTGATATGGAAACTGTGTACCCATGTTGGACAAAATATGCTTAAAATAGCACATATGTATCATTAGATAATCTAATTTGAGAAACCATAGTTTAATGAGTTAGTTTCTTTTTTTTTTTTTTTTATTAAATCATAACTGCGTACATTAATGCAATCATGGGGTACAATCTGCTGGCTTTATATACAATTTGAAATATTTTCATCAAACTGGTTAACGTAGCCTTCACGGCATTTTCTTAGTTATTGTGTTAAGACATTTATATTCTACATTTAGTAAATTTCACATGTACCCTTGTAAGATGCACTGTAGGTGTGGTCCCACAAATTACCCTCCCTCCACCGATCCTCCCCCCTCCCCTCTCTTCCCTCTCCTCTTTCCCCATATTCTTGGGCTATAATTGGGTTAGTTTCTATATAGAACACAAAGTTACAGTGAATCCTATCATGATCCAGTTATTTTTCTTCTATTTCGTGGCATGGCTTACACATGAGATTCTAGCCTGCATTCTGTTGTATGTGCCACTGGAGGCAGTTAAATTAGGGAAAATCAGAAGGTAAGTGTTACTGATTTATAGGTCTTTGGTATAATTTTAGTTTGGGAAGGTTATAATGATAATTACGGAAGTAATATTAATTTTCCAGTTTTATAGATAGCAAACTGAGATGACTTTCACCAAGATTACAAGTGAAGTACTAATTGATTTGTTTACTGTCTTCTTATCTCCACTTCGTAAGGGTGGGGGCTTTAGCAATCTTATTTATTGCTATATCCCCAAGGTTTAGAACCAGTGCTTGGCACAGTAAATGTTGGTATTAATTCTGAGCTAGGGTTAAATTCCATAATGATTATCCTCTATACCTAGTTATTTACATTCTGGCTTTAAGCATGTATTTTAAGGTGTGATCTGTAATATAAGATGAATATGAAGATAACATATACCTATCCAGGCAATAACAACTTCTAGTTACATTGCCACCTTCACTTCCTGATCAGGGCATAAGATTATTATGAGCAAACCTAGATATAATGACCAGTATACACGAATGAGAACGAAGGAACAGCTGCTCATTTAATGAGATGTGTAAAATTCAGTCTGCTTCCTTATTTCTTTACAATTTAGTGATCTTAGGTTTTTAAAGTAATTATGTACTTTAGGAAATTGCAAAATGCTGAAGTGGATGACTTAGGAATTAGGTTGTTTTGTGATTTTTCCCCCCAATTCTCAGCCCTATTTCTTACCTATATCTGAATCATCTCCATCTGAATTCTCACACATACATTTCTTAACCTTTTGCAAAATATTTTTATGTTAAAAGTAGTTGTAGCTAAAGTTTGCTGTGTTATTTAGTTTTCACTAGGATACCACTTATATAGTATATTTGTCTTCATCTTTGTAGGTAGCAACTGGATTTAATGGTGGCAAGGTATGGGTCACTAAAATGTAGGAATTTAAGTAATATACTCAAACAATAGTTATGGCTTCTTCTCACTTTTTAGCTCCTATTTTTTGTTCTTTACATATTTTAAAATTGTATTTTAACCAAAATTTTCATGCTTAGTTTTACTCTAAAGAATTTTTCCTTTAATTTTTAAAAAGCCACTTAACTCTCCATTAAGTCATTGGCATATGGAAAAGATATTTTAAAAATTACATGTTCAGATCATTTTGGAATGCAGGGACTTCACAAATGGACAAGTATTTTCTTAGCATTTGGTTGTAAGAATGAACATGCTGTTGGAGTGAAATTTTGACTTTTTACAGTAACTGTTTTTCAATGTGATACTATTACTTTATTGTCTAGTACTTTAAAAAAAATCCAGAATCTAATTTCTCCTTTGAAAGACAAAGAATACTTTTAATGTTCCTATTTTTCAGAGTAACTTGAGCAAATTATTTGACTTCTGGGGTTCAGTTTCTATATCTATAAAATAAAGGTGTTGGGCAGGATAATCCCTAGAGTTCTTTTTAGCTCTATGTCTCTGTACAATTGTAAGATGAGGAAACAGAAGTGCAAACCAGTTAAGCAACTTGGTGAAGTTCAAACAGTGAATTAATAATAAAACCTTGTTATATGATTTTCTGCTTAGCATGTTTATTGACACTTTAACCCCTATGCCTGTTACTGAATGTTTGTGATTCCTTTCTTTATTGAAAATCCTTTAGTTTAAAAAATTATGCTATAGATATGACCTTTACAAAGTTTTTAAAACTCAAATATTGTTGTCCAACATTAAATCCTTGCAATTTGATAGACACTTATTCACATTTAAAAAGGGAGGGTCATATAAGTAATAGCTCCCCTAGTGACTAAAGTCAAATCAGAAAACAAAATATATCTGAAGTTATGAAGACTTAGTAATAAAGTAAATCAAAAGTAAATATATCTCATATATAGCAAAATTAAAAAAATAGGAAAATGCTAAGTGACATTTTTTTTCTATCCTTTTATTGATCCAAAATTGGTATTAAGATGTCTGGAAAGTACTAGAATGATTTGAGCTTGTTTTTGTTGGATGAGTGTGTACCCGTCATGAGCGTTTATAGAAGGAAGTTTTGTATCTGCTGGAAAGTTGGGTTAAACGTCTCCACCTCTGTGATTGAATCCCCTTCCTGCTCCTCATCTGGGGCAGGGATGGGCAGTCTCCTCAACAATTTTTCAGGAATGTATTAATTTTATAAATTGTAATATTTTATATAAAATGCATTAATTCTTAGATGAGCTAGAATGAACTATTTGGGGATGGTAATCAGCATAGATTGGTTCAATATAAATTTAAATCTGAGTTTTTATGTAAAGTTCAGCTAAATCTTCTAAAGGAAATATGATCATTCTACAAATGAATTTTTTAGATGTACCAAGTAGCTTGGAGCTTTCTTGTTCTTATATAAGGTAACCTCCTTTTTAGAGCTTTTTCTTTTGTTTTGGTGCTTTTGTATAAAAGTATCTTTTGTTCACTTTTTCCTATAAGCAGATATCTCCCAAATAGTTTTCACTTTATACAAACAGATCATAGTCAAGCTTTTTTCTTTTAAGTAGTTGGAAAGAATCTTAGTGATCACCTAATCTAAAATATTTTACAGATGAGAAAACTAATTGGCTGACCTATGGGCACAGTTAATTTGTGACAAAAATGATTAAAATTTGTGTATGCCAGTTTCCCATACAAAACTCATTCCTCTAGCCATTGAGGAGATACCTGCATTTTTGTCTGTCCTCAGCTAGTTTGTTGTCCCATTTTCAGTGCTGTTAAAAAAAATCATAGCAGTTAATGTCTGAATCAGAATTTAAAATCTGAAAGCTTCATTATAATAACTTTTACTTAAAATATAACTGCAGATGGAGCCATAATTTCTCACAGTTGGTTTCTTATTTGATACAATTTAATCTTTAACTTTCAAAATAAGATCTACTGAGCCGGTTTTTAAAATGTCAAACTCAAATAGCTATAGGTATTTTAAAAAATATATTTAAAGTATTGTATCTATTCTTAGTCTTTACAGGTTATTTGATTTAAATAATTCCTCTACATAATTTTCTTGTATAGAGATTGGTAGAATGATACTGATTTAAAACAAAACCTGAATTTAATGGTCGACTATTAAAAGCTAAAGTATTCTTCAACAGCACAAAGTCAATAATTTACACTCTAGATTTCCATGGTTACTGAGACATTTGCTTTATAGTACAAAAGACTCACAAAGGATCACATAAGGGAAGCATACTGACCTATCATTAAAAATAAATTGAGTCATAAAAGAAACATTATTATAATGAACCAGAATAGGAAATAAGATAGAAAGGGAATGAAAAATTCTCCTACCTTATTTTGTATAGGTAAGTAATTTTCTGTGGCTCTGTCAATTCTATTTTATATACTGTATCTATTTTATTGTACATGTAAAAAGTAATATAATAAAACTCCTATGTTCTTTGGGTTATTAGGTTGTGCTAGCAAAACTCTTCAGGCATTTGGAAAATAGTGATCCTCTACCTCATCTGTGAGAAACTAGGAACATGACTTGAGTCACACAGACCAGCAAGGTCCATATCCCAGTTCCATAACTCACCAACAGCCTGACCTTGGGCAACTTTTATAACTTCTCTAATCCTCAGTCTTCTTATCAGTAAAATAGAGATATTGAAATGCAAATTTGCTAATGATAACTATTAATTTCCATCTGCTGTCTTTTACCCATTGCCTACAGGCCTCCCTCCCACCTCTTCCCCATTCATACAGTCCAGTTCTACCCAGAGGACCATATACCCCAAAAAGGATATAATCCCAGATGATAGGTAAGCTAGAACTAGGGAATAAATTTGGCCGGGACAGTTCTTTGGATCCTGCCTAGCATGCAGTATATTATTAGGAAGATGGGTCTTCTTCAGCAGTAGTGTCCCTCAGGCGCTCTAGCGCTTAAACATGGGACATGCCTATGGATGCTCTTAAGGGGGCTTGGAAAAGCAGCTTCTATGGCAGCTATAAACCTATATCTTCAAGACCTTGAATCTTCCCAAACACAAAATATTTGTTCTAAGAATTTTCTTTAAAAAGTATTGTAGTTTTATAATTTTCTTTATAAGTGCTATATGCTAAATATATTTTATAAGCTGTTGCAAATGAGGTTAATAGAGTGATTTGTTACTCCTACTGAAAAAAATATAAAACTTCAGCCTTCAAGGTGTGTAGAGAGGATTTAAGAAATTCTTTTGATCATTTCTTTAAAATGTCTTGATTCTCAAGGCCTAATATTGTAGGCCTTTTTGGTAGCACTCCTTTCCTTCACTAATGTCTTATTCTTAGGTTACAGATATCTGTGCATCTAAGCAGTTGGCCTAACGCAGGACTCCAGAGAACTTAGAGAGCTGTCTTTAAAAGTAACTGAAATCTTGCTGCTTTTGTGATAGTGTCCATACTTTTTGTATTTGAAGTTTTACTGTTTCAGCTGTACTATGGATTTATAAAGGCAACTTTGAGCTGACCTAGGAGCTGATACTGTTTTGAATATTATTTCAGAAAATAGGTTTAGAGTTACCGAACATTTACCCATGCATTAGTTTCTGGACAAGTCCTTTGTGAATTGATGCTGTCTCTAGGTTTTCAGGGCCAACCTACCCTATGCCTCTGCTAGGAGAACAACTAAGGAAATGGGAGATGATAATAAAGAGAAAGATGAGAAGTAAAGTTTTCTTTTTTTCCCCCCCTCAAAACATTGTCTACTATCACTTGGGCTCATAGTGACCTTGGAGGGATTTATCCAAGTAGCCTCCCCCCTATCTCTTTTTTCTTTAGAAAGGAAGACATTTGAAAATGGATTAGAGAACTTTATCATTTGGGAAGAAAATAGAAAAATTATAGAAGAACACTTATATCATTGTTGTAACTTAAATAATGTAGTCTCCTGTTATAACTGGGCCAGCTCTTATCAGAACGATCTCAAGGATAAGTTTATTATATTTTGTTATATCATTTATTTCCACAATCAGTAAGCCACCAACTGAAGTAGAAATCTTTTTGTTATTCAGATTTTTATTGTGATATTTACATTGAAATAATTTCTCCTTTGAAGCAATTTTTGTCTTGCAAACAAAATAAAATCTTGAATGATTTTATGTATAGGGCACAAGGCAGAGCAAAACCCATGGCTGAAATGTAAAGAAAAATATTTATGCTCCATTTTAGATTTATGTTGAATGTAAAAGGTATCTCACATGACAAAAATTTTAATTGTAGTTTCATAATTAAATTGTAAGGGGTAACTTGGTTCATGGAATCATTTGGTGAACATTGAATGAATACTGGTTAGACATGGACTGAATGTGGGGGGACAACCTGTAGGTATATATGAACGTTTTCTTCTATTTGGGAGTATATAGTGAAGTTGGGGAGATAGTTACATATAAAAACAATTACCCCCAAATTCTTAGAGCTGGAAGATCCATTCAAACCTTGGAAGTTATTTGAATCAACACTCCTAGAATCTTGGTAATTTGCCTGCAAATTTGCCCATGGGGCTGAGACCAGGTTAGCTGCACCTGCTATACCAGTAGTGGCATAGCTTCACGCCCTGGGACTTTGAGTAAAGCCTGAGTACTGTTCTGCTTTGGGAGGGTAGGACTATGACTACCTGGGGTTAGAGAATCAGGAAATTAGGGACAGGTGGCAGAACTTGGTTTTAGACTAGAAGTAGCAACAGATATAAGGCCGGAATCAGACACAAGGACATTACCTTGATATCCACTAATTAAGAGTCAAGTAGTCAATGAGAGTCAAAAGCAACCAGTTGGTCAGATGTGAAAGAAAGAGGCAAGGTCTAGTCCAGCTTAACTTCCATTAAGAAGGAGTTCTATTACTTAGGCATATTCCAAGCACCATATGAATGGGCTGCCTGAACACAGCCCACTTTCAAATTGTTCAAACTGATATAGATCTTTTTGTTTCGTGATTTCATTCTTTGTCCTTTTCCGTGCCCTTAGGATTTTAATTCTTCTTGGCCACTACTTTGACTTCAGCTAGAAGACTTTCTGTCTTACCAGTGATTTTATTTTCTGATTCCACATGACTCATAGAAGTGTCCACCCCTGCTGATACTATTTTCACCTGGCTCCCATTGGCCTTGCTAGCAGAACAGGATGACTGGGACAATCTATTTTTGCTTTGGAGAAGTGGTCCTTATACTTGACCTGCGTAGTCCTGATGTTGGAATCTGCTGGAAACTGACAGTGATAAACGGCTTGAACCAGTTAAGAAGCCAAAAATGGAACTGTTGACCATGCATTCATGGGCCCTTTCTGTTCAACATTTAAAATTCAGCCTATTTTTGCTTGTGATCCAAACATCTTTTGAAGTGAGGCCCGATTGCTTCTATTTGGTCTGTTTCTTAATAAAAGTATCCCTGGAAGAAAGTAACTCATCTTCTGCCATCCATAGCACCATATATTTCATAACTGAGATCCTGAGAAAGATAAATTACCTTATCTGCCCAAGTAATAATATACAGTTTTATTAGTCATTTCTCAGAAAGAGGGAATTGCCTTTGAATCCTTGAGTCACTTTCAAATTATTAGACAATATTTTGAATATAAAATGTAAAGTATTATTTGTTTTTTGGTTGTTTTTTTCTTGTTTTTGAAGCGGAGTCTCACTCTGCTGCCCTGGGTAGAGTGCCATGGCATTATAGCTGACAGTAACCTCAAACTCTTGGACTCTTGCCTCAGCCTCCCAAGTAGCTGGGACTACAGATGTGTGCTAGTACACCTGGCTAGTTTTTCTGTTTTTAGTAGAGATGGGGTCTTGCTTTGGCTGGTCTCAATCTCCTGAGCTCAAGAGCACCTGCCTTGGCCTCCCAGAGTGCTAGGATTACAGCCATGAGCCACCACACCTGGCCTAAAGTTTTTGGAGATAACATGTTTGCCTAAAATGACTAGTGCTAATTTGGATTATTTTCATTTAATAAGGTTTAATAAGAGAGAAAAAGAAAATAATTTAATAGAGATTTAGTAATTATTCCTGATGACCTACCTTTAAGTGTTTGATAGCTTAATAAACAAAAGAGCAACTTTAAAAAATCCCCTAAACTATTATGTTGTAGCAGTTACAAATATACATATGTCTATCAGACTGTGGAGATATAAAAGAAGAAAAAATTGTCTCTTTTTTTTTTTTGAGACAGAGCCTCAAGCTGTTGCCCTGGGTAGAGTGCATGGCATCACAGCTCACAGCAACCTCCAACTCTTGGGGTCAAGCGATTCTCCTGCCTCCGCCTCCCAAGTATCCGGGACAACAGGCACCTGCCAAAACACCCGGCTGTTTTTTGTTACAGCCATCATTGTTGTTTGGCAGGCGTAGGCTGGATACGAACCCGCCAGCTCCCGTGTACGTGGCTGGTGCCTTAGCTGCTTGAGCCACAGGCACCGAGCCAAAAAAATTGTCTCTTATTCTCTACTCTTGCACAGTTAGTCAGCACTTCTGACATCAGCTGTATGTATGGCTTTTCCCCCAGACACATCAATTTTTTTTTGGCAGATTCTCCCAACAGACACTAGGTGAATGTCCTCTAATTCGATTCTGTTCTGATGCTGTTTACCTGGAGATAGCATCAGATTCCACAGATTGGGGGCTTAGTCCCATAAGACTCCCCCCTAATTCAGCTGCTCATTACAAGCTCTGCCTGTGACCTGTGTATCTGACCGGCTGGCTATAAATCAGGTTCCCACTATCCCCTTCTTGGGTATGATTAATTTGCTAGGTCTGAGCTGTTGTCTCCACTCTATATCTCATCCTGTCCTTAACTGTCCTAGGCACTGGCTTTGTTTTTGGTTCTCCCATCGTGCTGTTTATATCCCTTTTAACTATGATGTGCATATTTGACTTCATAGCTACCTTGATGAATTTTCTCCTGGATCACTGCCTCACTGGTCACAGGGTATCTCTGGATACTATGGTAACACCACTTATTGACTAACTCTTGCCTGCTGGGGTCCTTTGAGTCTGCAGCCTGCGAGAGAACTAGGAAGTTTTTACCAGAGGTGGTGTCACAGTGAGGCTGAGCTTCCACATGTGCTCAGGTTCCACATTTGCATAGGACCCTATACAAGAAATTCTGGAAATTGTAAAATATTCTAGGTGGAGAAAGGAAGCCAGTTAGAGTCAGGAAACATTTCTATGTAAGCATTTTTTGTTGTTCAAAAGATCTCAGAAAAAGGAACATGCATCTTTGAGGCTCTAGCATTTTGTGATTTTTTTTCATGTTCCAAATAATTGTTTACATTTGTACCTAATCTTGCATTCAAAATTAGAGAGGACCACTCAAAATTGTATGTGCTTCAAGCAATGCAAGTCTGGATCTGGTATTGGGTTTTACTAAATGATATTTGTGGATATTTTGTTATTATTTATTTCTCATATATGTAGAGTAAAATATTTAGTAAAATATTTTAGTAAAATATAATTAATACAAGTAGACAAACACAAAGTAGAATCTAGAGCAGCAGTTCTCAACCTGTGGGTCGCGACTCCTTTGGGGTCGAATGACCGTTTCCCCTTTCACAAGGGTCACCTAAGACCATCGGAAAACACATATTTCCGATAGTCTTAGGAACCGAGACACCACTCCTCATGTATGGGGGTCACCATAACATGAGGAACTGTATTAAAGGGTTGCAGCATTAGGAAGGTGGAGAACCACCTATCTAAAGAAGTCATTCTAAAGTCAGTGCTTTGGGCGGCACTTTTATAAGAGACCTGGAACTTCCTGGCAGCCAGTGTATTTCAGTGTTAGTATAGTATTATATCTGGACCTCAGAAACTGACTTTTGTTCATTTCAATTCCAATCAGCAAGCATTTTTGGAAAACCTACTATGGTGGGCCCAGGTTTTTTTTTTTTCAGAGTTTAAATTCTATTTTAGAATCATTTGAAATGAATTGGCTTAACTGTGAAGTATTTTTCAGTTCCTTGGGATCCTAATAGTATTTCTCTTTAAAGAAATAAAAAATTTGAAGGTAACATGATGAATACGATTAAATGCCAGGGAAAAACAATGATAAATTGTTGGCACCAGTCATTTGATATTCTCTGAAACAGAGAGACTTGTCAGTCTGCCAGTGCGAGGAGTTTCAGTGCCAAGGACATAAAATGAAAAGTATTCTTTATCTTTTGAGGGGTTAGTTTCATAAATGGTAGCCACGAGTAACCTTGGGGTAACTATTTTGCAAGCCAAAGAACTCTATATTGAAAATGACCTAATTTGTGTCGATCACATTGTCATTCACTTAAAGTTTGTCATTATATGATTGTTTGGGAAATAGCATAGCATAAGATTCCTAAGACACAAACCAATATATAATGTCCAATACTGAGGAATGTTTTGAAGAAAAATAATTTCAGGGAAGGAGAGAGAATGATAGTTACAGGAGTACTATTTTAGAAAGGGTGCATTGACTTTCTACCTATCCCTTGAATGCAGCAAGCATATCCCCATCTCAGGGCCTTTGCACTTGGTGTGGCTAGAATGCTTTGCACTTAGAAAGCTAGAATGCTTTGCTTCAGGTCTGCAGTAGTTGTTCTCTCATTTCATTTAGGGCTTTCACCACCCTGTCTAAGGTAGCACCTTCTATCATTCTGTTCTTTCTCTCAATTCTACACTGTCTGATCTTGGGGACCAAAGAGATCCAAAGAAATTCTTTCATAAATTCTCTTCTGTCTGAACTCTTAATGCTTGAGTTGAAGAGATTTTTAAAATATCTCTTCTTATTTCATCGGTCTGCCCAAATCAGGAGCCAGATAATTTTGTATAGTAAGGGCTCCTTGTAGTTTTCTTCATAGCACTTAGTACTTTCTGGTTTGTTTGTCTGTCTTTTTGCATGGTTCTCTCACTAAAATGCCATTTTGCTCATTGCTCCATCCCCTTTACCTGGAACAATGCCTGACATCTAATTGATTCTTAGTAAATATGTGTTGAGTATGAAGAATCTTTTTGACCTAATGTTATCCAGACTTTTAATTTTAAACGTGGTATTATATGGGAGAGGCATATTGTACACTATTAAGTTTTCTTTTTCACTTTGTTGTTGTTGTTGTTAATCAGACCCAGGAGAGATTTGAACCCACTCTCCCTGGTGGGAGTGGGGGCATGCTAACCACTGAGCTATGGTGCCCAGCTTATTAAGCATGGTTTCTGCTTAGATTTTTAAAAATCTCAAACTTTTATATTTGTTCATTCCTTGAAAGAAAACTTACTACACATCTCTTCCATGTCCATTCAGTACTAAGGTATTCTAACTCACCTTATAGTTTCATAGAAGACAGATCATCAAACAACAGTAAATGAATGACACCCCGCTCCTCACTCAGTTCTCTAGCCATGCCCATCTTCTTACAGTTTCTTATGGCTGATAAGCTCTTTCCTTTGCATATTTTACTGTCTTCACAGTGCTTTTTATGTTATGAAATGGATAATTATGTATTTATTTGAATGATTATCTACTTAATATCTGTGTGTACATATTGTAAATTCTATGAGGGTAGGGGTTGTTTTATTGTCAATACCTAGCTCAATACCCAGTGTATAGTAGATAGATACTCAATAAATGTTCTGAATGATTAGTATTCTGGAGCCTAAGCTCAGACTTTATCCTAAAAGCAATAGAGGAGTTTTAAACTAAAAAGTGGCACTATCTGACCTGCGTTTTTAGGTGGACTATTTTTTAGTGTTGTTAGAAACAGACTGGTTAGGCAATACTAAAACAGAAAGATAGGCTGGAATGCTTTAATACATGGTAGTAGCCTCATTTGGGTTCTTGGCAGTGGAAAAAAAGAGCGGTATCTGTATGTGAGAGGTTTTTAGAAGGCAGAATAACTGGGGGTAGTGAAGGAAAGGAAAAAAGTAAAGTATGATTCTAAGTTTCTGTGTTAGGCAACTGAGAGGATCCTGAGGCTACTCATGGAGACTAGGAACTCAGAGGGATGAACTGTGTGAGGAGAAAAGACCCTGAGACCTAACCATGTTATAGAGACTGAGCATTAAGGACTTGGTTATATAGCTGAATTATCTGGGCATAGATGCTTTTTCAAAAATGCCTTGAAAGAAATAATCAAGATGTTAATAGTATTGGAGCTCTAATTATATTTAAATTTTTCCTTATTATTAAGTTTTGGTTTTCATTATTAGTGTGTTTTATTTTGATGAGGGAAAAATAATAAGGTTTAAAAAGTTATATTACCACAGAAAATGTTATACCAAAAAACCAAGTAACGAAAAGCTATGACCTTCTTAAGGCAAAATGTGTGTTATACTCAGTGAAAATCAATGACTGGTCCTAAATAGAAGCCTATTGTAATATGGGTTCAACATTAATTAATGTGTATAGTGGGATGGGTCACTTGGACATTTATACTTATCCTTCAAAGAAGGTGTGCTAGAGGCAGTGACTGTCATTCATCCACACATCCTTAGCCCTTAGCACAGTGCCTGGTACCTACTGCCTAGCTAAAGTAAAGGCTGTTATTTTAAATTTCTTATTAATACATTAGTTTTGTTTACATCAATTCACTGGAACTGTTATTCAATAATGTATTTATGTCATCTTGGGTTTTAGGTAGATTGGGGTCAACTGGATTATCTAGTTCTTGACATGCCACCAGGAACTGGAGATGTGCAGTTATCCGTCTCACAGAATATTCCCATATCAGGTAAATCTTAAAAGTTTAAGGTAATTTCTATTTTCTTTCATGTGTGTCATTGCTATATGGAAAAATAAACTCCATGGAGTTGCTGTTGCAAACTCCATGATTAAAAAGATCATTTATATTTTTCATTGGAGAGCAGATGCATAAATTAAAGTTTTTAAAATATTTTCAGAGTGAATGTATTTACAGAAGCATACAGACTCATTGAAAAGGTGGAAATATAAATCTAGTATCATGTAAATATTATTTAGGTAGAACATGGTTGCTTGATTCACTGCTGTGCAGTACTTATAGCCCTGATACATGACAGGCACTTAGGAAATATTTATTTAATGAATACTGCGTAAGAGTAAATTTTAGAAAAACAAGCTTTTGGTAAATTACAACTATAGGAGAGTTTTATATTCAGCTAATTATTTAGTGTTAAAGTCAAAAGATCAATAAACTTATTAAGTTATATCAGATGTTAATATAATACTTCAATATGGTAGTAGGTATCTTTTATGATATGGAATTTAAATATTAGTATAATAGTTACCTTTTATATTGAATCTGCTTCTAAAGATTTTCCTAGATTGCACTGTAGAAATAGTTCAGATCTCTATGTTAAAAGGATTTCTGGGAAAATGATGAAATTTTTAAATGTCTTTGCATATCATTTACTGGTTATCCAAATGATATTGACATTTAATCATCAAAAGATTTAGTATCTAAGTTTTGGACAAGATGTACATGTTATTTGTAAATATCAAGATAGCCTCATTAATATGGATATTTTGATGTTTTAGTATATTTGTAATTTTAAAGGAGTCTGAGACTTGCTTTGGTGAGGTAGGCTGTAAAGAAAGAGAAGGGTGTAAAGTGACATATGAAAATAATTGATCCTTTTTGTGATTGCCATATTCTGAATTTTGCTTTTGCTTTTTTGTTTTTTATATTTCTAAATTTTAAGAATACTTACTAAAATTCATTGAAAAAAATGTGTACTGGTACCTTGAAAAATGCCTATTGCAGGCTTAAAAAATGCTTACATTATTTATATGGAAAAAATAGTGATTAAAATTGGGCTAAATTGTCATTTACACCTTGAGTAGTGACTTGGTACCTTGAAAAACAGCATCTCTAGATAAGATTTATGGTTGAATTACCTCATTTAAATTTGTTTTTATATTCCTATCTAGCAATGAATGTAACTGAACTTAGTTTTGGCTGCTCATCACTTAAAAACCAACGTTGAGGCAAGAATTAGGGGAAAGGAAGAGCAGGTTCATTCAAGAGCTGGCAACCTGAGGAGATGGCAGACTAATGTTACATAGTCCATCCTAAGTTCCTCTAGGCTGACCAGAGGGTTCTGTAGTGAAAATGGTCCAGCTATGTGCAAGTCAGCATGTCTTATTCCAATGTCTTGAGTTAGGGGCCATTTGGCAGTCTGTCTGACATCAGCTAGACTGCAACAGAATTGAAGGTTAACTATTCAGCATTTTCCTCCAGAGCAGAGTCTTGCCATTTTGGTTCTATAGTTAATTGTTCAAAGCTGGTTCCTGAAAGTCTTACACAAGCACATAATTAATTAGGCATTGTAAAAGAAAGAGGGACTATGCTTCAAGATGAAGTAATTGCTGCTGTTACATGTATATA
Organism: Perodicticus potto; assembly: GCA_963574655.1. Taxonomy (NCBI): domain Eukaryota; kingdom Metazoa; phylum Chordata; class Mammalia; order Primates; family Lorisidae; genus Perodicticus; species Perodicticus potto. The sequence goes on along the minus strand of CAUYRH010020049.1, from coordinate 19,028 downwards.
GATTGGGATTAGATTTGCTTCCCTTTCCTTTTTTATATCCTAAAATTCAACCTTTATTCGTTTGCTCTGATGAAGAGTCTGTCCTATAGCAGACCGTTAATATTACATGAGGTAAGACCCAGTATTTTTGTTGTGGTGGCAAAATATCTATAACATTCACGCTGTTGCACAATCATCACCACTATTCATCTGCAGAACGTTTATCTTTCCAAACTGCAACTGTATCTACCAAGAATAACTATTCTTCCACTTTACCCTGGCCCTGGCACCACCAGTTCTACTTTCAGAAACAGTAGTTTTTATTTTTTTAGGGGTTTTGGTTGTTGTTGTTTTTTTTTTTTTTGTAGAGACAGTCTCACTTTATCGCCCTTGGTAGAGTGCTGTGGAGTCACAGCTCACAGCAACCTCCAACTCCTGGGCTTAGGCAATTCTCTTGCCTCAGCCTCCCAAGTAGCTGGGACTACAGGCGCCCACCACAACGCCCAGCTAATTTTTGATGCAGTTTGGCTGGGGCTGGGTTTGAACCTGCAGCCCTCGGTATATGGGGCCGGCACCCTACTCGCTGAGCCACAGGCGCCACCCAGAAACAGTAGTTTTTTACAGATGAGAACACCAAAGAGGAAAATATATTTGAAAGATTAAATTAAACAAAAAACCTGAGATTGATTTTATGATTTATTAATAAAATTTTATATCAACAAATTTTAATTTATTCATATACAAGATAGATGCTATGCACTGTATTGGATCTAAGCATAAGTAAATCACATTCTTCTCCTTAGACTAGAGTCCCTTGCCTTTTTTGTCTCTGAAACCTTTTTTTTTTAGAATTTGCTGATAACTATGGATGCCCGCTCAGAAAATGTATTTGTATATGGCATACGGAAATACTAATCCTATGTATAATTTCAGGAAGTTTAGAGTCCTCAGGTTAAAAGCTTCAGCTCTAAGAGATAGAGTAAGAGGAGGAACAGGAAAGAGTGGCAGTAAGAAAAGAACATAGATAGCTATCATCCAGAGTGTGAGAGGTGTTATATGAAATCTTTAGATCCCCTGATATGAAGGTTCAAAGGAAGACCTGTGGGTGTGGGGGATGCAAAACACTTCATACTGATGGACCTTTTTAAAAAACAAACATAAACTGGTGTGGGGGTTTAAGTCTATAATCTCAGTTATTGGAGACAGAGGTGGTAGAACTGCTTGAGGCCGGGACTTGGAAACCACTGTGGGCAGCATAGTGAGAACTCATCTCTTTAAAAAACAAAAATTAAAAAGAATAAATATGATACAATGTAGAGCATTCATTTCTTTGCTTTTTCTTGGCATAAGAAGAAGAAAGCTGAAAATGAAATTACTAGTGTTGTGTAATTCTAAAATAGAATATAGCATATATTTCAATTTCTAACTCTAATCTGTTTTTTAAACTTGGCTGGTTACTAAAGTTCCTTTTGAAAGTAAACTTAGTTATTTCTTATTTATTCTTAGTATTTGTCTATATTTTTTATATTTTCTATAATAAACATCTTTTTATAATTAAAAAAGTAATAAAAAGCACTAACTCCTGAAGGACAGTAGATCTCTATTTGACATGGTGCATGGTGATTGCCTATTAATAATGCATTGCCATTTAACATCTTTCATACATTAATTTTCATTTTTAATTCTCATAGGTGTTACATTATTCCTATTTTCTGAAATCTCAGGGGTTAAATGATTTTTTCAGGATCCTACAGTTATAGTAGGTCATAGCTAAGGTTCATATTAATTCTGATAGTATTTAAAGCTCATGTTGTTAACATCTACATCAGGTTGCTCAACAAGGTTCAAACTCATTGATTTTTTTGAATTTAGTGCTAATTTTTTCAAACCTATTTTGATTGAAATTATTATAATCTCAACTGATCTCTGCTAAAAATAAATTTATCCATGAATATGCCTAAACCTTCTTACCCTGAATGATAACTATCCAATCAATGGTCTGTATCAGTGCTTACTATATTCAGTCATTTTTTTGAATCTTAAGAAACTAGTTTAGTCTTCTTTAACACATCTATTCCTAAGAAGGTCTGGAGTCAGTCTATAAGCAGTTTCCTTTGACCTGTAAGAGTAGAGCCCCAAGCCCTTCTTTGAGAGACCAGTATTATCTCTGGACTGATCTGTTGTGGTCTCGAACATTTGGCTAGTTTCTAGGCACAGTGACTCTTTATAGAATCAGTATAGAATCACTATAGAATTATAGCCCCGTGATTGCATTAATGTACACAGCTATGATTTAATTAAAAAAAAAAAGAATTATAGCAGTCAGTGCATTCATATTATAGGCTATTATATAAATAATAAATTGATAAGAATTAAAAGACTAGATTTTTTATATTTAATTACATTTGATAGTTACAAAAGATATCAAAAATAAAAATATTCTGCTAAAAAGGATGTCTGTGGGATTAGGGGAACATGTGATCATGTCTACGTGTGTATGTTTGTTAAGTATGTTTGTTAAAGGCTTGGCTCATGAGGTTTGCTTTTATTCAGACCAATATCATTTCTTAGCTAACATATTTAGAGAGGTACTAAAATGGAGCCAACTTCCAGGATTTAGAGGGTATGGCACCAGCCAAAGAGTTTTACATAACCTGCAACAGCCTGTCAGAATCATGTCTGCCCTTCAAGGCTTAACTAAATTAAGCTTGCTGTCTAATTATAAACCAAGTTTTTCTTTCCTGTATTATCACTGACTTTATAGAACTCCTTTGAGATACTCCGTGGTTCTACCTTTTCTTATTTCCTATATCCCATAAACAACATAAGCTCTTTGAGACCTCATACGATTTGATTTTCTTTTCCTTAACACCAAACTCCTTCACATAACCTGAGATCTCTCCAAGCAATCCTATATACTCACTGCTTTCCCCTTCCCTTTAATTTCCGAAATCTCTGTCTTTGCACACATTTGATTATCCCTTAGAACATTTTTCCTGCTAAATCAGCGGGTACTCAAATCCTGCCAGACCTTTAAAAGATTTAACTTAAATGCTCTGCCTTCTGCTATCTTTCCCTATCCCCTAGTTAGGAATCACTTCTCCCTCTTTGGAAAACACATACATTTTATTTGTACCACTCCTCTAGCAATTCTGATGTTCTTCATTGGAAACCTGCATACCTTTACTATCTTCTCTACCAGACTATTACTCCCTGGAGGACTAGGTTCATTTTCATTCATCTTTGTATAATATGACTGATGGTATGAAACTCAGTACCTACTTGCAGCTGCTCGGCTGTGATCAATGAAGGGTGTTTTGTCTGTGTCTGTATTATCTTCCCAACTAAACCGTAAACTACTTTAATGCAAATTTTTTTTTGTATTTATTCTAGAATCTCTTAGAATACCTTGGGCAAGAGCTTATGCCATTAATATTAACTGAAAAAATGACAAAGCTATTTCACTGTTTATGTGAAAAGATTTGGGCCCCCTTATCTTTCTTACCATACCACTAATTTATTTCTGTTTCCTTCCTTTCTTTCTCCCTTTCTCTCCCTCCCTTCCTTCTGTCATCTGAGCTAGAGTGAAGTGATATCATCATAGCTCACTGCACCATCAAACTCCTAGGCTCAAGTGATCCTCCAGCCTCCTGAGTAGCTGGATCTACCGGCATGTGCCACCAGCCCAACTAATTTTTCTCATTTTTTTCTTTTGTCTATGTCTGTGTGTGGTTTTGCTCTTGCTCAGGCTGGTCTCAAAGTGCTAGGGTTACAGGTATGGGCCACTATACATGGCTACAGCTGTTTTTCTACATATAAGTTAAAGGAAGTATTTTAAAAATATGTAAATTTGGCCAGGCATGGTAACTCATGCCTATAATCCTAGCACTCTGAGAGGCTGAGGGAGGTGGGTTGCTTGAGCTCACAAGTTCAAGACCAGCCTGTGTAAAGGTAAGAGCCCTGTCTCTACTAAAAATAGAAAAACTAGCTGGGCGTTGTGGCAGACACCTTAGTCCCAGCTACTGGGGAGGCTGAGGCAAGAAGATCTCTTAAGCCTGAGAGTTTGAGGTTGCCATAAGCTGTGATGATGCCATGACAGACTCTGTCTAAAAAAAAAATAAATTAATTAATTAATAATAAATTTATTTTACTCCCCTGCCAAGAGAAAAATTATTTCATTTTAGGTATTTATTTATCGTATCTCTTTTGCTGTACTATATCCTACATATAATATCCTTGTGGCCGTTGATAACTTTTAGTATTCACTTTGTTTTAGTACCTGGAATAATAATATGCATGTGGGTGCTTGCTATTTGATGTTCCGTATTAAATTACTAAGTGAGCATAACTAGCATTGCTCCATTGCAAGATAATAATAAATTCTTTTATTTATTTGCAGTGATATTTAGTAAGGTGCTAACTACCTCTTTGGCTCTTTATTCTTACCTGTAGAACATCTGCCAGCCTTATAGACTTGTGACGATCAAGTAAGATAATGAATATAAAAGCTCCATGTAAATTTACAGTGTTTTTTTTTTTTTTTTTGAGACAGAGCCTCAAGCTGTCGCCCTGGGTAGAGTGCCATGGCATCACAGCTCACAGCAACCTCCAAATCCTGGGCTTAAGCGATTCTCTTGCCTCCACCTCGCAGGTAGCTGGGACTACAGGCACCTGCCACAATGCCCGGCTATTTTTTGGTTGTAGTTGTCATTGTTGTTTGGCAGGCCCGGGCTGGATTCAAACCCACCAGCTCTGGTGTACGTGGCAGGTGCCTTAGCTGCTTAAGCTACAGGTGCTGAGCCAATTTGCAGTGTTTTTAATAATGGAAATTACTTGAATAATATTAAAGAGGGATTTTGGAGGTGGGATGAAAGGTTATATGTTAGAAAGAGCCTTTATATCAACTTTATATTTCTCCAAGACAAATATAAGCAAAAAAAATCAAATGTTTTATGCTTGGAAAGAGACATTCTTTTGGAAAATTCATAAAAGCAAACCGGTACAAGCAGAAGATCTTTTTTCTGAATACTAATTAACAGCTCTTTGTATGTATTTCATTTTGTTCCATGGAATGGAGAACAACCTCGTTGTAGGCCTACCTTGGGGATATCATAGGTTTGGTTCCACACCACTGCGATAAAGGGAATATCAAAGTAATGTGAGTCACATGAATGTTTTGGCTTCACAATGTGTATAAAAGTTACACTGTACTGTAGTTGTGAAGTATACAATCGCATTATATCTGAAAAAAATTATATACCTCAAGTAGAAATATTTTATTGCTAAAAAGTGCAAACAATTATCTGACTCTTTAGCAAATAGCAATCTTTTTGCTAGTGGAAAGATCTTACTTCTGTGTTGATGGCTGCTGACTAATCAGGATGGTGGTTGCTGAAGGTTGGGTGGCTGTAGCAATTTCTTAAAATAAGACAACAATGACATTTGCCACGTCAGTTGACTCTTTTCAGTAAAAATGTCTCTGTAACATGTGATGCTGTTTGATAGCATTTTACCCAGAGTATAACTTCTTTCAAAATTGGAGTCAGTTTTCTCAAGCCCTGCTGCTGCTTTATTAACTAAGGGTATGTAATATTCTAAATTCTTTGTTGTCATTTCAGCAATGTTCATATCATCTTCAGGAGTAGATTCCATCTCAAGAAACCAATTTCTTTGTTCATGTGCAAGAAGCCACCCCTCATCCATGCCAATTTTATTATCAGGTTGGAACAATTCAGTTCCATCTTCAGGCTCCACTTCTAATTTTAGTTCTTTTGCTATTTCTACCACGTCTGTAGTTACTGCCTCCACTGAAATCCTGAACCTGTGAAGTCATCATGAGAATTGTAATCACCTTCTTGCAAACTCCTGTTAATGCTGATATTTTGACCTCCTCCCAAGAATGACAAATGTTCATAATGGTATCTGGAATAGCAGATCCTTTCCAGAAAGTTTTCAGTTTACTTTGTACAGATTCTTTATAGGAATCACTGCCAATGGCAGCTGTAGCCTTATGAAATGTTGACTTGAAAGTTGAAATTGCTCCTTGATCAATGGGCTACAGAATGAATATTGTGTTACCAGGCATGAAAACAATATTCATCTTCTTTTATATCTCCATTGGAACTTTTGGGTAACTAGTTCCATTATTAATGAGCAGTAATATTTTGAAAGGGATCTTTTTTTCTGACGAGTAGGTCTCAAGAGTGGGATTAAAATCTTTAGTAAATCATGCTATAAATAGATGTGCTGTTAGCCAGGCTTTATTGTTCTGTTTATAGAGCACACGCAGAATAAATGGGGGTTTTGGATGGTCATTGAGCAATGGCTTCAGTTTAATTGTTACTGGCTCTGTTAGCCCCTAATGAGAGAGTTAGCCTGTCCTTTAAAGCTTTGAAGCTAAGCACTGAATTTTCCTATCTAGATATGAAAGTCTTAGTGGTATTTTCTTCCATTAGAAGACTATTTTGTTTACAGTGAAATCTGTTGTTTAATGTAGTCACCTTCATCAGTGATCTAAGCTAGATTTTCTCCATCAGCACTTACTACTTCATTTTGCATGTTATAGAGATAGCTTTATTTCCTGGAACCACCAAGTACCAATCTCTGTTAGCTTCCAGATTTTTTCTACAGCTTCCTCACCTCTCAGGCTTTATAGACTTGAAAAGAGTTTGGACTTTGCTGCAGATTAGCCTTTGGGTTATGTGAATCTTATAATTGGTTAATCTTCTATTTAGACCATTAAAACTTTCTCTGTATCAGCAGTCAGTCTGTTTTATTTTTATTTATTTATTTATTTATTGGTTTCAGAGTTTTTAATCCATGACCAACACAATGAAATACATTTTATGTCATACAGAGCACACAATGCAACTCATACATAAAAATGAAACACAAGTTTCACGAAATACTTATTCCTACTATGTACAATGCACTCAGCTATTTTTCTCTTCTGTTTCATTCTTTTTTTTAATTATTTTTTATTCAATCATAACTTTGTACATTGATGTGTTTATTGGGTTCAAGGTACTGCTTCGATATACAATGTGAAATGCTTACATTGAACTAAGTAACACATCCATCACAATTATACTCATTTCTTAATAGTTTTGAAATGTACCATTGCATCATGCACATTAGGTGAGGTTCCCCCAAATACCCTCCCTCCTTCCATATCCCCCCTCCCCTCTCTCTCCTCTTCCCTCTACTTTCTGGACTATAGTTATGTTTTGCCATTTGTATGAGTGTGTAGGTGGTTATATGTTGATTTCATAGTAGTATTGAGTACGTTGGATACTTTTTTTCCATTCTTGAGATACTTTACTAAGAAGACTATGTTTCAGCTCCATCCAGGTAAACATAAAAGATGTGAAGTCTCTACCTTTTTTTATGGCTGCATAGTTTCCATGGTGTACATATACCACAATTGGTTAATCCATTCATGGGTCGATGGGCACTTGGGCTGTTTCCTTGTCTTGGCTATTATGAATTGGGGGCTGCAATAAACATTCAGGTGCAAATGTCTTTGTTGTAAAATAATTTTTGATCCTCTAGGTATATACCTACTAGAGGAAGTGCAGGATTGAATGGTAGGTCTGCTTTTAGTTCCTTGAGTGTTCTCCAAACTTCTTTCCCAAAAGGTCATATTAGCTTGCATTCCCACCAGCAGTGTAGAAGCGTTCTCTTCTCTCCGCATCCATGCCAACATCTGGGGATTTTGTGCTGTGGGCTAATTTTACTGGAGTTAGATGATATCTCAAAGTGGTTTTGATTTGCATTTCTCTGATGATTAAGGATGATGAACATTTTTTCATGTGTTTGTAGGCCATGTGCCTGTCTTTATTAGAGAAGTTTCTGTTCAAGTGTCTTGCCCACATGGAAATGGGGTTATTTGTTCTTTTCTTATTGATTAGTTTGAGTTCTCTGTAGATTCTAGTTATCAGACCTTTGTCGGAAGCATAACCTGCAAAAATCTCCCATTCTGAAGGTTGTCTGTTTGCTTTACTTGCTAGTGCTCTTGGCTGTGCAAAAGCTTTTTAGTTTGATCAGATCCCAGTAATGTATTTTTGGTGTTGCTTCAATTGCCCAGGAGATCCTCTTCATAAAGTATTCTCCCAGGTCAATTTCTTCAAGTGTTTTCCCTGTACATGACTTAAGTTTAAGTCTTTTATCCAGTGAGAACCAATTTTTGTTAATGGTGAAAGGTCCAGTTTCAGTTTTCTACAGGTCGCCAGGCAGTTCACCTGGCACCATATGTTAAATAGGGAGTCTTTCCCCCACTGAATATTTTTGATAGGCTTGTCGAAGATCAAATGGCGATAAGCTAGGTTCATTTCTTGGTTCTTTATTCTGTTCCGTAAATCTACCGCTCTGTTTTTGTGCCAGTACCTGCTGTTTTTTTTTTTTTTAAATTAAATCATAACTGTGTACATTAGTGCAATCAAGGGGTACAATGTGCTAGTTTCATATACAATCAAAAATATTTTCATCAAACTGTTTAACATAGCCTTCATGGCATTTTCTTAGTTATTGTATGAAGACATTTGTATTCTGCATTTAGTAAGTATCACCTGTACCCTTCTAAGTTGCACCGTAGGTGTGGCCCCACAAATTACCCTCCTTCCACCCCAACCTCCCCCCTCCCCTCCCCTCCCCTGCCTGCCCCTTTCCTCATATTTTTGTGCTATAGTTGGGTTATAGCCTTCATATGAAACCTTTAAATTAGCTTCATAGTAGGAGTACATTGGATACTTTTTCTCCCATTCTTGAGATACTTTGCTAAGAAGAATATGTTCCAGCTTCATCCATGTAAATATGAAGAAGGTAAAGTCTCTATCTTTCTTTAAGGTGGCATAATATTCAATGGTATACATGTACCACAATTTATTAATCCATTCATGTATTGATGGGCACTTGGGCTTCTTCTATGACTTAGCAATTATGAATTGGGCTGCAAGAAATATTCTGGTATCGATGTCTTTGTTATAATGTGATTTTTGGTCTTCTGGGTATATACCTAGTAAAGGAATTATAGGGTCGAATGGAAGGCCTATTTTTAGATCTCTAAGTATTCTCCAAACATCCTTCCAAAAGGAACATATTAGTGTGCATTCCCACCAGCAGTGTAGAAGTGTTCCCTTTTCTCCATATTCACGCCAACATCTCTGGTTTTGGGATTTTGTTATGTGGGCTAATCTTACTGAAGTTAGGTGATATCTCAAAGTGGTTTTGATTTGCATTTCTCTGATGATTAAGGATGATGAGCATTTTTTCATGTGTCTGTAGGCCATGCACCTGTCTTCTTTAGAGAAGTTTCTCTTCAAGTCCTTTGCCCACCCTGAGATGGGATCACTTCTTCTTTTCTTGCAAATACATTTGAGTTCTCTGTGGATTCTGGTTATTAAACCTTTGTTGGAGGCATAACCTGCAAATATTTTCTCCCATTCTAAGGGCTGTCTGCTTGCTACACTTACTATGTTCTTGGCTGTACAGAAGCTTTTTAGTTTGATCAGGTCCCAGTAGTGTATTTTTGATACTGCTTCAATTGCCTGGGGAGTCCTCCTCATAAAATATTCGCCCAGGCCGATTCCTTCAAGAGTTTTCTTTGCACTTTCTTCTAGTACTTTTATTGTTTCATGTCTTAAGTTTAAATCTTTAATCCAGTGAGAGTCTATCTTAGAAAGGTGTAGGTCCAGTTTCAGTCTTCTACAGGTCACCAGCCAGTTCACCCAGCACCATTTGTTAAATAGGGAATCTTTTCCCCACGGAATATTTTTAATTAGCTTGTCAAAGATCAAATAATGGTAAGTAGGTGGATTTATCTCTTGTTCTCTTTTCTGTTCCATATATCTACCTCTCTGTTTTAGTGGCAGTACCTGCTGTTTTCATCACTATTGATTTATAGTAGTCTCAGGTCTGGTAGTGTGATTCCTCCTGCTTTTTTTTTTTTTTTTTAATTTCTGAGTAATGTCTTGCCTATTTGAGGTTTTTTCTGATTCCATATAAAAAGAAGTATTATTTTTTCGAGATCTTTAAAATATGACAATGGAGCTTTAATAGGAATTGCATTAAAATTATATATTGCTTTGGGTAGTATAGACATTTTAACAATGTTGATTCTTCCCAGTCACGAGCATGGTATGTTTTTCCATTTGTTAACATCTTCAGCTATTTCTTTTCTTAGAGTTTCATAGTTCTCTTTATAGAGATCTTTCACATCCTTTGTTAGGTAAACTCCCAAATATTTCATCTTCTTTGGCGCTACTCTGAAAGGAATAGAGTCCTTGACTGTTTTTTCGGCTTGGCTATTGTTGGTATATATAAAGGCTGCAGATTTATGGGTGTAGATTTGGTAGCCTGAGATCACTGTATTCCTTGATCACTTCTAAAAGTTTTTTAGTAGAATCCCTGGTGTTTTCCAGATATACAATCATATATTCTGTGAAGAGTGAAATTTTGATCTCTTCTGACCCTATGTGTATATCCTCGATTGCTTTTTTTCCCTAATTGCAATGGCTAAAACTTCCATTAAAATGTTGAAGAGCAATGGAGACAATGGGCAACCTTTCCTAGTTCCTGATCTAAGTGGAAATTATTTCAATTTAACTCCATTCAATACAATATTGGCTATGCGTTTGCTGTAGATGGCGTCTATTAGTTTAAGAAATGTCCCTTCTATACCAGTTTTTTTAAGTGTTCTAATCATGAAGGGATGCTGGATATTATCAAGCTTTTTGCGTGTCAATTGGACGAATCATATGGTCTTTTTTAAAATTTGTTTATGTGCTGAATTACATTTATAGATTTACGTATATTGAACCATCCTTGGGATCCTGGGATAAAGTCCACTTGGTCATGATGTGTAATTTGTTTGATGTGTTGTTGAATTCTGTTTGTTAGGATCTTGTTGAATATTTTTGCATCAATATTCATTAGTGATATTGGTCTATAATTTTCTTTTCTTGTTGGGTCTTTCCCTGGTTTAGGGATCAAGGCGATGTTTGCTTCATAGAATGTGTTGGGTAGTAGTCCGTCTTTTTCTATGTTTTGGAAAAGGTTGAGTAATATAGGTACTAATTCTTCTTTAAAGGTTTGATAGAATTCTGACGTGAAACCATCGGGTCCTGGGCTTTTCTTTTTGGGGAGATTTTGTATAGTTGATGTTATTTCAAAACTTGATATAGGCCTGTTCAACATTTCCACTTTGTTCTGGCTAAGTCTCGGTAGGTGGCGTGCTTCCAAGTATTAGTCAATTTCCTTCAGTTTTTCATATTTCTGAGAGTAAAGTTTCTTTTAATATTCGTTAAGGAGTTTTTGAATTTCTGAGGGGTCTGTTGTTATTTCGTCTTTACCATTTATGATTGATGAAATTAGAAAGTTTAGTACCTGCTTTTTTGATCACTTACGGATTTAAAGTATAGCCTGAAGTCTGGTAGTGTGATACCTCTTGATTTGTTCTTATTTCTGAGTAATGTATTTGCTATTCAAGGTTTTTTCTGATTCCATATAAAATGAAGTACTATTTTTTCAAGTTCTTTAAAGTATGACAGTGGTGCTTTAATAGGGATTGCATTAAATCTGTAGATTGCTTTGGGTGGTATGGACATTTTAACAATGTTGATTCTTCCCAGCCATGAGTATGGTATGTTTTTCCATTTGTTAACATCTTCAGATATTTCTTTTCTCAGAGTTTCATAGTTTTCCTTATAGAGATCTTTCACATCCTTTGTTAGGTAAATTCCCAGAGAGTTCATCTTCATTGGCACTACTGTAAAAGGAACAGAGTCCTTGATTGTTTTTTCAGCTTGACTATTGTTGGCGTATATAAAAGCTACTGACTTCTAAGTATTGATTTTGTATCCTGAGACATTGCTGTATTCCTTGATCACATGTAAGAGTTTTGAAGTTGAGTCCCTGGGATTTTCCAGGTATAGGATCATGTCATCAGTGAAGAGCGAGAGTTTGATCTCCTCTGATACTATTCAGATACACTTGATTGCCTTCTTTTGCCTGATTGCAATGGCTAAGACTTCCATTACTATGTTGACTAGCAGTGGAGACAGTGGACATGCTTGCCTCATTCCTCAGAGGATCAGAGTGGAAATGTTTTTAATTTTTCACCATTCAATATGATATTGGCTGTGGGTTTGCTGTAGATGGCCTCTATTAGTTTAAGAAATGTCCCTTCTGTGCCTTTTTCTCTTAAGAATTCTGATCATGACAGGATGCTGGATATTATCAAAGGCTTTTTCTGTGTCAATTGAAAGAATCATATGGTCTTTGTTTTTTATTTTATTGATATGATGTATTATATTTATAGACTTGCATATGATGAACCAACACTGTAACCCAGGAATAAAACCAGCATGATTGTGGTGTATAATTTTTTGATGTGTTGTTGAATTCTGTTTGCTAAGATCTCATTGAATATTTTTGCATAGATATTCATTAATGATACTGATGTGTAATTTTCTTTCTTTGTTGGATCCTTTCCTGGTTTGGGGATCAGGGTGATATTTGCTTTTCATAGAATGTGTTGGGAAGTATTCCTTCTTTTTTCTATGCTTTGGAAAATGTTGTGTAATATAGGTACTGTTCCTCTTGAAAGGTTTGATAGAATTCGGATATGAAGCCATCTGGTCCTGGACTTTTCTTTTTAGGGAGATTTCGTATTGATGCTATTTCAGTGGTTGATATAGGTCTATTCAAGATTTATAATTCTGTGGTTGAGTCCAGGAAGGTGGCATGCTTCCTGGTATTGGTCCATTTCCTTCATATTTTCATATTTCTGGGAATAGAATTTTTTTTTTTTTTTTTGTAGAGACAGAGTCTCACTTTACCCTTGGTAGAGTGCCATGGTGTCACACAGCTCACAGCAACTTCCATCTCCTGGGCTTAGGCAATTCTCTTGCCTTAGCCTCCCGAGTAGCTGGGACTACAGGCGCCCGCCACAATGCCCGGCTATTTTTCTGTTTTGCAGTTTGGCCGAGGGTTTGAATCCGCCACCTTCGGTATATGGGGCCGGTGCCCTACTTGATGAGCCACAGGCGCTGCCCAGGGAATAGAAATTTTTATGGTAATCGTTGAGGGTTTTTTGAATTTCTGAAGTGTCTGTTGTTATTTTCTCTTTATCGTTTCTGATAGACAGTATTAGAGATTTTACTCTTCTATTTTTGGTTAGTTTGGTCAAAGGTTTATCAATTTTGTTAATCTTTTAAAAAAACCAACTTTTTGTTTCGTTGATCTTCTGAATGATTCTTTTCTTTTCAATTTTATTTAATTCTGCTCTAATTTTGGTTATTTCTTTACTTCTGCTGGGTTTGGGGTTACAGTGTTCTTGCTTTTACAGCTGCTTGAGATGATCCATTAAGTTGTTGGCTTACTCACTTTCCATTTTCTTGATGAAGGCTTCCAGTGCTATAAATTTCTCTTTTAGGACTGCATTTGCAGTATCCCACAGGTTTTGATACTTTGTGTCTTCCTTATTATTTAGTTCCCAAAATTTGTATGTCCTTCTTAATCTCGTCTTTGACCCAGGTGTCATTCAGCCTAAGATTATATAGCTTCCATGACTTTGTTTGAATATAAAGAATCCCATTGCTGTTGAGTTCAACTTTTATTCCATGGTGGTCCAAGAAGATACAAAGAATAATTTCTACACTTATAAATTTGCTGAGGTTAGACTTGTGTCATAGGATATGGTCTATTTTGGATGATGAGAAGAATGTATATTCAGTTTTATTAGGGTGAAATGTGTTTTAGAGGTCTGTAAACTCCATTTGTTCTAGGGTCAGGTTTAAGTCTAATATTTCTTTGTTTAGTTTCTTCTTGGAGGACTATCCAAAACTGTCAAAGCGTGTTAAAATCTCCAACTTTTATAGTGCAGGAAGATATCAAGTTATTCATATCCATTAGTGTCTGCTTTATGAATTGAGCAGTATTCTGGTAGGGTGTATAAATGTTAATTATTGAAATCTCTTCATGTTGGGTGTTTCCCTTGCCAAATATGTAGTGACCTTCCTTCTTTCTTTATCTTTGTTGGTTTAAAGCCAATTGTATCTGCTACTAACATTGCAACCCCTGATTTTTTCTGGTTTCCATTTGGACTTTGTATTATGCAAGTCCATCCCATCACCCTGAGCCTGTTTTTGTCCTTGAAGGTAAGGTGAGTTTGTGTATCCAGTCAGCCAACCTGTGTCTAAAGAGGACAGTTTAAACTATTCCCATTAATTGAGAGAATTGATAAGCCTGGTTGTGTTTTGGGTGTCATGATTTTTGGATGTCCAGTGGACATTTTTAATCCTTTCACCTCTGTGGAAATTGGATTTTGTTCAAAAAGTTCTCGGTGAGTTTACTTTGGAGGTAGAGCATTGTGCTGGTCATTGTGGAGGATGGTCTGAAAATATCCTGGAGAACTGGTTTAGTCATGGCAGATTTCTTCAACATGTCTATGTCATGCACTCACTCTGATATTTCTCGCTTTGTAGGTGATGCTTTTCTTATGTCTGGCTGCTTGCAGAATTTTCTCCTTTGTCTTAACTTTGGCAGAGTTAATCACAGTGTGTGTAGGAGATGCTTTATTTGAATTGAGTCTTGCTGGGATTCTGAAACTGTCTGCTATCTGAAGTTCTGTACCTGTTGCAGTGCTTGGGAAATTTTCCTCCAAAATCTCTTGGAATAGAGCATCTGTACCTTTAGGACCATCCTTTTCTCCTCTGGGAATGCCTATAAGACAAATGTTTGATCTTTTGGAGTGATCCCACAACTATCTCAGGGAATGATAAGTTTTTGCTCTCCATTTGTCTGCCTGTTTGAGTGTTTGGGAATATTCAAAAGCTTTGTCTTCAGTTTCAGAGATCCTTTGTTCTAACTGGTCAGCTCTATTCCTAAAGGATTCTACTGCATTTTGGAGGTCCTCAACTAACTTTTTCATTTCCTTGAGCTCTGCTATCTCTTTTCTCATTATGTCCATATCTTTGGTGACTTGGGCTTTGAGTTCATTAATTTCTTGAGACGACTTTAGAACTACTCTTTGGAATTCAATTTCTATCTTTTCTTACATTCTATTTATCTTATTTGCCATCCATTTTCTGAATTCAGTTTCTGACATTGCTGCCATTTGTCTGTGCATGGCATCTTCAGTTGTATCTCCTTTGTCATTCTTGGGTGGAGGTTGATCTATTGTGGTTGTTCATGTTGTCAGAGTTCTTCTGTTGGTTCTTCACCATGTTTATTTTTCACTGTTTGGTTATTAGAACTGGTAGGGTGAGATTGAATTGGGGTTCCCAGGTAGTAGAGATAGCCCCTTACCAAAGCTCTAGGCTTTGTAATTGTGACTTATCTCCTACAGCCTTACAAAGGCCACTTTCAGAGTTTTAGCTGGATACTCTGAGGACCTAGTTGGTGAGATAGTGCAAGGTAGCTCTGTTTTGATATCAGCCAACCTCTACCCTGTCCTAAGAAAGCACAGTATTAGGTTTAAATGTCGACTATGAATCGATACAAACGGCTGTGGTGCCTAGCCCCCGCCCTTCAGTTCTTTTCCACTAGAGAACTTCGAAGGTCAACCTCAGAATGTCCCCGAGTGGACAGCCTATGACATGGGTTCCAATCAAATTGTCTCAGGCAGTACAAACTCTGCTCAAAAGAGAGGGATTTAACGGTCTCCAACAGCACAGTTGGAGCCAGGGATCCACACTTCCATCTGCCAGACTCAGTCCACACTGTTGTCCGCTGACAGGCCCAGCTGGAGCCAGGGGCCATGCTCCCAGCCCACCGGTCTCAGTCCACTGCCTGGCAAGCCTCTGTTCTCAGGCTCTGTTGGAGTTAGAGCACCGGGCCCCACCCTTTGGTCTCAGTCCCCACCCAGTTAGCCTCTGCTTGCCAGACCAGTTGGAGTCAGGTTGCCACCCTGCCTATCATTCTCAGTCCACTGCCTAGCAAGGCTCTGTTTGCAGGCTCTGTTAGAGTCAGGGCACTGCACTCCACCACCAGGTCTCAGTCCTCACCTGGTAAGCCTCTGCCCACCAGCCCCACTGGAGATAGTGGACCATGCCCTAGCCCTGAGGTCTTGGTTCACACCCAGTAAGCCACTGCTCAAGGGTTCTTTTGGAATCAAGGGACCACACCCGGGTCACAGTCCACGCCTATCAAGCCTCTGCTCGCAGGCTCAGCAGGGGCTGGGGACCAGCCCTGTCTGCCAAACTCAGTCCACATGGGACAACCACTCTCCCGTTGTGGGTGCCATCAGAGCCGGGGGTTCTGCACCCCGTCCCATGAGACAGCCTGATCCGAGGGTCACTATTACCACTGGGCAGGCATAGTCATAACCAGGGGACTGCTCCTCCTCCTGTCGAGTGTCCCTTTTTTCCCACACCCTGTCTCTTCCCTGTTAATCACAGATTCCATCCTGATGGTTGGCGGTCCACACTATGCACAGCTTTCTCAAGATAAGACCAAACACTCTGTGCTCTGCAGGGGGCAGAACTTCAGGCTGCCATGTGAGGGAGAAAGGGTGGACTGGGAGTTTGGACTTGTGGGGGAAAATATGTGTTCAATTTTGTTCCTGGCAGGGCAGTGTCTAGGTTCATAAGTGGGACCTCCCTGGAGAAAGAGACCTGAAGTTTAGCGGCTGTCTCCAGCGAGGTAAAATGAGAGGTCTTTTGTTCCCTGCTTGTTCACAGATAGCTTGCGGCAGGCCCCCTGTTTGGGGGAGGGGTGTCCCGTCCTCTAGTCAATAGGCTTTGTACCTGTAATTTGTTTTCTTGAATGCTCTTCCTTGGAGTTATAGCTTTCCAAACTTCTTTCTTGGCTCAGCTCCCCGTCTTTGGCTTCATAGAGTCCGATTCCGTCCAGTTTTACTTCCTCTGCTCAGGAGCCTCTACCGAGGGTTGCTACCAGTCAGCCATCTTCCCAGAATCACCCTATTTCCTTGCTTCTTAATTGTTTTCAAGTTTGCAGGAGCAGTTTTTTAAAGGCACCTAATATTAATCTTTTGGAAAACCATTGAAAAATCAAAGAAAAATATTTGGCTATTTTGAATTTTAGTGCTATGTTTCCCCTGCAGTTTATTAATTTATAATGACCTCAAACTGTGAAGGTAGAGACATACTTTCGCATTAATGGTTGAAGACTTAGGTCATAGCTTGTCCTGTTATTTAGGGATGTTAAATCTTTCGTGTTTTCGGTTTCCAGAAAAGTGAAGACATTAAAGGATACAGTAGGGCTTGGTGCCCTTAGCTCAGTGGTTAGGGCACCAGCCATATGCCCTGGGGCTGTTGAGTTCGAATCCAACCCAGCCTGCTAAACAACAATGACAAAAAAAAAAAAAGAGGTGGGCATTGTGAGGGGTGCCTGTAAATGTCAGACAGAGTTACAATTAATGGATCCTTGGCAAAATTCATGATATAGGGAGAATTACTTTTAATTATAAAGATTCTTTCAAAAATTATTTTATTGTTACACAACTTGTAACCAACTATTAAAGACAAGAAACTATGTTCTAGGGTTCTATCTTCTTGGGTATTCCTGGTATTTTAGTCTGAAACGTCCTGGTTAGATTGGGAATCAAATTTATGAAATTAAATGATAGCATTGATTGTACCAGTAAGTAATGAGCAACAACATTTTCAATCTAAATTTAAGAAGAAATAAACCATTTAGGGCTCTTGAATTGGCTGAACATATATTAATTAATAGTTTATTAATCAATAAACTAATAATTTATTAATATTGTAGTTTATTGATTAATAGTTCCAGAATATCTTGAGTACTAATAACTTCTGAACTATGACATGAAAAGTCCCAAGACTTTAAAAGTTCCCCATTATTCTTTTTCAGTCAGATTTCAGAATCACTTATCTAGGTCTAGGCCAATCCATCTGATGTTTGAATTCCTACAAGGTAGTCATCTAACCTGTGTTGGGATAGGAGGCCTCTGAGGTGGTTCATTCAGTTTTATCATTTAAGAATTTTCAGGCAATTCCTTCATGTTATGCCAGACAACTAAAATTCCTTAAAAGTTTGGTGAGCAGTATGATAATCAATGTGGAGTCAGGTTCATATTTTAATCTACTTTTAAATTTGATAAACATTTATAGGGTGAAGAGGTAAAGGTCCTGAAATCTAAAAAGTTTTTGCACTTGGTTACAGATATTTGAAATTTGATCAAATCTGAAGTATATTTCTGAATAATATCTTCCCATCTCAAGTAGGCCAGTATTTGGAAATGGATCAGAGCTTTTCCATATAAAGTTTCAGTCTTTATTTTTCTATATCCAGAAATATACCTGGTTAAATAAAGTTGGGGTGATTAAAGAGTTGCAGTTCTCCTCTCTGGAATTTCTGTTAGAGAAAGGATGTGTATAAAAACGAATGTGTTCCATTATTGAACAAATAGCCTTCAGTAGTGGCTCACTGCAGTTGTGGGCAGGATGAGTTATGTAAGGGTAGGCTAGAAAGTATCTCGCCATGTATGTCTCTGTTCTTCATATTACATAGCTAGACATTTTCCAGGCAGCCCTCATATGTGCATCTAACAGAATTTGAAATGTAAAATATTAAATCTTAGAGTTCAACAGGAACAAATGCTCACAGAAGAGTAAGAGCTTTCTGAGTTACATTTGTGTACAACAAGTAGGTTCTATAATGTGTTTGCTGATTATCATAAAGATGGATTCAAGACTAGAAAGAAGTGAGCATTTTATTTTAGATTTACTGGAGACATCAGAAGGAGGGAGTTGAGAATGAAAGAATGAGTTGGTGGAGAGGGAGAATATGAATAAGTATACATGATGAGCTATCTGGTTTCATCACAAGATTTTAACATATGTGGAAATCTTGCTTGTCCCCCCTTGTTCCTTGGTGAATACAGCTTGGATAGTCCTGGTTAGTTCTTTGTAGCATCATTTTTTTTTTTTTTTTTTTTTTGAGACAGAGCCTCAAGCTGTCACCCTGGATAGAGTGCTGTGGCATCACAGCTCACAGCAACCTCCAATTCCTGGGCTCAAGCGAGTCTTCTGCCTCCGCCTCCTAAGTAGCTGGGACTGCAGGCG
>CAUYRH010020048.1:0-12057 GCA_963574655.1 Perodicticus potto | reverse complement strand
CTCCATGATCAGCCTAGAGTGTCCCAATTCCCCTTACACCCCACTCCCAAAACAAGGGATTATAATGATGGTTGTATAACAAAGTGAGTATCAGGCATTGGCTATTTTAATTACAGAATTTCAAAAAATAATAATTTCAGTGTGAATGATTAATTTCTGATTAATGAAGTGTTACATGCATTTTTTTAGCAGTTGAAAGTAGCAACATTTTTTTTTTTTAAGACAGAGTCTCAAGCTGTCACCCTGGATAGAGTGCCATGGCATCACAGCTCACAGCAACCTCCAATTCCTGGGCTCAAGCGAGTCTCTTGCCTCTGCCTCCCAAGTAGCTGGGACTACAGGCGCCCACCGTCATTGTTGTTTGGCAGGCCCGGGCTGGATTCCAACCCGCCAGCTCAGGTGTATGTGGCCCGTTGAGCCACAGGCGCTGAGCCAAAAGTAGCAACATTTTTTATAATGCTTTTATATTTGGTGCACACTGATAAATATTTGAGAAACTGGTATTATGTAATATTCAAATTTTGAAGATAGACATTTTGTCATCTTCAAGTTCATTTTTCCCCATGTTAATTTAAAGAAAATAATCGCTGTCCAATCCTTTCTGTCAATTTATCAGCGTCGCCAAATTCCTACCTCCTTTCCCAGTAATTTACGTATTCTATTTTTAACAGCTTTATTGAGGCATAATTTACATATTATGAGATTGACCCATGTTAAGCATATAATTCAATGAGGTGCAGTAAATTTTTATAACTGTGTGACCATCACCACAATCTAGTTTTAAAACATTTCAATTACCACGAAGTTTTCCTCATAGCCCCTTAATTAATTCCAGCTCCCACTCTAGCCCCAGAAAACAACCATTGATATTTCTGTCTCCATAATTTTACCTTTTATAGAAATTTTGCACAAATGGAATCAAATAGTAGGTAATCTTTTATTTCTAATTTCTTAATCCATACAATGTTTTTAAACTATTAAGTTGTTGTATGTATCAGTAATTTGTTTCTTTTATCACTGAGCAGTATTCCATGTTTGGATACATTATTTATTTTTATCCATTCATCAGTTGATAGACATTTGGCTTGTCCATAATACATTATTTAGCCTATTATGAATTGAATTGTCTGTGTGAACACACATTATTCTTCCTCTAGGGTGGACACCTAAGACTGGAATTTTTAGGTTATATGGTATTCTTGACTTTTTAAAAAACTACTTGTATTCTTGACTTTTTAAGAAACTACCACACTACTGCTTTTCCAGTATTGCCATAACATTGTACATTGCTACCAACAAGGTAAGGGGGTTTCAGTTTTTCCACATTCTTCGCAACACTTGCTGCTGTCAGTTGTTTTAATTAGAGTCACTCTAGTGAGTGTATAGTGGTACCACCATTTTTCTGATGGTTACTTGTGTTGAATGTCTTTTCATATCATTTTTCATGAATTATTTATATACAATAGAACCACCATAGTTGACCACCTCTCCACATTGACCACCTCCTTAAGTTGACCTAATTTTCATAGATCAGACATGCAATAAATGTATTCAATGGAAGACTGACTTCTACATATTGACTACCTCTGTACGTTATATCTTGACTACTTGGACTATGACACAATATTAATTTACCCTCTATAACTCGACCAATTGCATTCACTCTATACCAAGTGGTAGAAAGTGAGGGTTTTGTTCCTTAGTTGTATTATTTCTTCTTTAGTGTAAGTTCTTTTTTCGTCTTTTATTATTATTATGTGTTGGATTAGATCTAATGCCCTATTATTTATCACATGCTGTGGAAGATTTTTTCAATGTGGAAGACTGGACTGAATTGTAGGTACATCCTATAGTTGTTGAAAAATTTTATAGTTAATTGAGACATCATGGCCCAAAGAAAAGACCTCAGAGAACTGACATTGAAGGAAAAAGTTAATCTTCTACATTTTCTGAAAAGCAACAGCCATAGAACAATGACAGAACATTTTTGTGTTAGCAAGAACTACGTTAGCAACATCCAAAAGTGGAAACATGAGTACTTGGAGAGACACGGTAAGGAAAAAGTGGAGACCTACAGTGGAAAAGGATGAAAACGTCCCTTGATGAAGTTAGGGAAGCCACATTAAGCTGGTTCAAACAAATGAGGGTAGTTAACACCCGAATATCAAAGCCAATAATTCAAGAAGTTGCTAAAAAATTCACACAGGAATTAGGGGTGGTAGATTTCCAAGCACCAAGTGGTTGGCCAGAGAAATTTAAATTGTGACAAGGGATCTCCCAGAACATCTTATGTGGCAAATCCAGTGAAGTTCCAGTAGAAGCTGTGGCAGAGTTCATCAAAAAGTTCCCAGACTTCACCAGAGGCTTAGAAGGTGACAACATCTTTAACACTGACAAGTGTGGACTCTTTTTCAAGGCGAGGCCTGAGAGGCGCCTCATCATGAATGGTGACAAATGTAACGACAATGCGGGTGTTTGAAGATCCATCTCTCTGATACCTTTTCTATTTCTGAATTGCCTAGAACTTGAAGAGAGAGATTTTAATTTACTGCCTCCACCCTCAAGCCCAATTGTTAATGATACAAAGATATTTTATGTTTTAAGCATGTGTCGTAGTAGCCAAAGGGAATCCAGAATGCTGTTGCTTATTTGCATTTTGATTTGACTATGGAATTGTTTATTTTCGGCCCTTTGATTCACTGCTAAATTTAAATCACTTTCAATAGACTATTGCTTCTTTCCTTCTATGCTTTCAAACCCCAAATAATAAAAGATAATGTCAATTACTTTGAAGTCCATATTCTCTAGGCATGATTTTTGAGCTTCTTGCAGGCTTAGAAGAAAGACTGATGGATGAATGGCAGTGATGTGATGGTTATGGGAGCAGTTGCATAGGGTAAAGAGCTTGGCTTTAAATCCAGCTCTGTTTTATATTAACTATGTGAATGGGTTAAAATTACTTAATTTGTCTGCACTTCGGCTGTCTTACACATAAAATAAGAATAGCAATCGACTCATTGGTAAGATTAAATGAACTAAGGCAGGTGGAGTGATTAGGATGTTACCTCCACATGAGCCTCAAACATTTAGCTCTTATAAAACTTCCTTGATTGATAAGTAGGTGAAGAAATAGGTGGGAAAGCTGGGAACTGATTCTTAATTACAGTGAATGACGATCCCTTTGCAGGAGTTGTAGAGAAGGCTGAAGAGAGTAGCTCCTGAAATAGAAAGAGACAATGGCTATGACCTCTGCCCTGGAGAATTAGTTGAAAACAAATGGAAACTACACATGATAAATAAGGAAATCAAAATACCAAGGACAGAGTCCTGAGTGGAAGGAAAGAAAAAGAATAGCAAAATTATGACTTATGTAGAGGGAAAAGAGATCTGAACGCAGGAATTTCAAAAAAGGGACTAAAGAAACCTAAAGGTGATTTATTCTGAATTGATCCACTTATCAATGGACTAATCAAACTGTATCCATGAAGCTGCAAGGGGGAAGTATGAAATTTCTGTGGGCATTATTTACACAGGAGATGGATGCTTCCCTGGTCAGTGACAACTATAATAGGCACCTGGAAAAGGTCACATAGCCCATATGCCCAGTTTGACCTTTCTTGACTTCCCCAGTGAAAGTTTTGCTTATGTAGAGACCACATATTTCCTCCCAGATGGCGGACTGATGATAGAGGTAAGACATGCAATGCTTTGGAGCTTGAATTTTTCTATTTAATTTTTTTGGTTAATATTTTGCAGATTTAGAAAGAAAAGGAAAACAATAGTGTTAACATATATTAAGATTCAGCTGTTACCTTTATTATATCAAAAAATTCTACTTTTAATTATATTATTTCAGGTGGTCTGTTATTTCTGTCTCATCATTTAGTAGTAGGATTTAAATGTCTCTCAGCCTGAATGCTCACTTCAACAAATGCAAAGAACAATGGGCACCGATTTCTAAGAAGGTAATAACAAGTAGTTTATGTAACACATTAGCTTAATTTTAGTATACAATAATCTAAAATTTTGTCAAGATTTATTCATTTACTATCAGAATGTACTTTTTCATTATATATTTTTTTAGAATAACATGCTTATTAGAGGCTTTCAGAGGCTTCTTACAAGGATGCAATGTATATCGTTCTGTTTAATCCACGTATGTATACAATTGAGGACACAGTTAACATTGAAAATTTTAAGGGCTTTCTTTTGGAATTTGGGTTCTGATTTTTACCCTCTCCAACAAGATAACTTTGAGATATGTATGAGACATATAAAGTCAATGACAAAATAGAATGATATGAAGGAAAATTTGATGAAAATATAATCGATTCAGAGATTTTTGTTGAACAAATGAAACCAACGATTTTTCACCCAATATCACAAAGTAATTGCATTTCTTTCTGATTTCCTTGAAGACACATGTGGAATAAAATGTAATAAATACTGTACTTGTGTGTTTACTTACCAGAATGTTCTCCTCAGAAAAAGTAATGATACCCTTTCATTGACATCATCCAAGTGATAATATACTTTTGTTTCTGTCATTGGAGTAATAATAACCTTTCAACCACATCACAGCACGATGCATCTTTCTTTTATTGTACATAACGCATAAAAATAAAAAGGCTATATTATTTCTTAAGGGAAAAGGTTGTTATTTAAGTAAATTCATAGGCATCAGAAAACTACAGTGCCTTGATAATGTGTACTAAAATTTCTATAGATACTTGTAACTTTGAACAAAAATTTAATTTTAATATTCTTTCAATTGTCACGTTATGCTTAACTATAGATCTCTGCTATTTCACCTCTTAAAAATATGATTCAAAACCAGTTATATTGTTTATACTCCAGTGATAAGGGATTAGAGTTTTCTTTTTTTCAAATACTTTCAGGCTAGATTTCAAAGTCTGGTTTGTGTAAAATATTACTGGTAGATAAATTCTTTGTTGATAAAGGACAAATATTTTTTTCAAACTTATGATGATGGGTGAAGTTAGTCTAGTTCAGGAAGTGCTGATACTACTTATAGTGAGAATTTAACCTTTTTCTTTCAAAATGTTTTAACTGCTTAAATGAACTCAGAGTTTTAAGTAAAACAATTGATACATATTTAATAGTTTTTTAGAATTATTTCCTACCATGAATAAGTTGTTACTTTGATCTTCTGATATGTCTTAAGATTGAAGAGCATAAGTCCTTTCTGTTTTTGGTTAAGTTTGATTTACTTCATCATAAACTATAATAATATGATTTGTGCTGGATGATCAAAATCCAAAAACTTGTTACTTTATACAAGACAAAAGTGAAGCATATATTGAATATTTAAAATAAAGAACTATTTCTACTAGACTAATCAGATAGTTTCATCATGCATACATGAATCTTGGGAAATAGGCCTAGTTGAATTTTATAATAAATAATTATAACACTTTACATGCTTTAAAAACATGTTTATTAAAAACATGTCTTTTGATCAAGTTCCATCCTCCAAAGAGCTTCATCCGAGCTCAGTAATGTTAGTTTGAAGGCTTACTTGTAAATGTAGAGCACAAATGTTACCAGCATTTCTAACTTTCTACTACTGCAGATAGTCACTCAGTTAAAGCCAACGTTGTTGTCTACTAGATTTTACTGGAACAAGGTAAACCTAATTAAAGGTCTTTTCAAAGTACTTATTTATTCAACAGAACAATAAAACAACTTTGAGAAGATGTTTAGCTGTTCTAAAATTTATCTTTTGGCTTTACTGTTGGAAAGAGAGGGATGGTTCATCTAATCACTGATCAGAGTGCTGAGATGACCCTGATGTGTAGATGGTGTACACCAGGTTCCTTTCTATGAGTATCAAAAGTGACATGTTATTCTCAGCTGATATTGGCTGATATTTTTTTGTAACAGATATAATTCACAATTCAATTTGTTTGAGATATAATTTCCAAACCATCAAAGTATATGATTTAATGGTTTTTAATGTATTCAGTTACTCAGCCATTGCCATAATCAATTTTAAAACATTTTTATCACCCCTAAAAGAAATCCATGCTAGTAGCAATCACTCCTCATTTTCTGCTAACCACCCCCTACCTCCCTTCCGAGCCACAGGCAACCACTAATTTACTTTCTGTTTTTCTATAGGTGCCTGTTCTAGACATGTAATGTAATTGAAACTATACAGCGTGGGTCTGTTTGACTAGATTCTTTCACTTGGCATATTGTTTTCAAGGGTCATCCAGGTTGTAGCAGGTATCAGACTTCTATTGTTTTTAATTGACAAAATTCCATCCTATGGATATACTACATTTTATTTAGCCATTCATCAGTTTAAGTACATTTGGGTTGTTTCTACCCTTTGGCTATTATGAATAATACTGCTATGAACATTTGTGTATACATTTTTGAGTGGATGTATGTTTTCATTTTTCTTGGGTATATGCCAAAGAGTGGAATTGCTAGATGATATGGTAACTCTATGATTAACATTGAAGAACTGCTGGACTGTTTTCCTTAGTGGTGGTGCCATTTTATATTCCCACCAATGGTGTATAGATAGTAATTCCAATTTCTGCAGTTCCTTACCAACACTTTTATTTTCTGTCTTTTTGATGATAGCAATACCTGAAATGAGATATGGGAATCTCATTTTAATTTTGACTTGTGTTTCCTCGATGATGTTAACATCTTTTCGGTGCTTAGTGAATATTTCTATATCTTCAGAAAGGCCTATTTATATCCTTTGGCTATTTAAAAAACTGGATTGTGTTTTTATTATCATTTTAAGTGGTCTTTATATATTGTTTTATCAATATGGCTTTGTGTAATTTGGTAGGATAAAAACCTAAGGCTGAGCGTGGTGGCTCCTGCCTATAATACTAGCACTCTGGGAGGCTGAGGCCAGTGGATGGCCTGAGCTCAGCAGTTCCAGATAAACCTGAGCTAGAGCGAGACACTGTTTCTACTAAAAATAAAAATCTAACTGGGCATTGGTGGTGGGCAATGTGGTGAGCACTACTTGGGAGCTGAGGCAAGATCACTTGAGCCAGGAGTTTGAGGTTGCTGTGAGATATGATGCCAAGGCACTCTAGCCTGGGGCAACACAATGAAAGTCTGTCTCAAATAAAAAAAAAAGGTTAATTAATTGTGTGTAATTAATAATTCAATTAATAGCAAAAATACTACCAACAATCAAGAGTAATTTTTGGTTAGCCTGAGTTAAAGAAACTAATTTGAATCAACTTTCCCTTCAATTGTTTTGGAGTTTTGTTGACCATCAAACTTTGTGAAACTTAATTTGTTACCTAGTATAAATCATACAATAATAGGATGCATTGATTGTAGTTTACTTTTTAGGGAAGTAAAATTTTTTGTTGCATGTCTTTCAAGAGTCTTCCTTTTGGAAAGATATAATTTGAAAAAAGAAGTACATTTTTATGGGCATACTTTTTTTTTAGTACATCTCAGTTATTTTCTTAAATAAATATTTAAAATTTTAGTGTTTAGGGACCTATTTTCTGTTTTCAAATTTTTCACATAATCCTTTCCTTGAATATATTATTATTAATAGGCTGTAAATCAAAACTAAAAATATAAATGTTTTTCCATTTCAACAAAAACAATCATCTCCACTCCCCACTCCCTATCTTCAATTGAATAAGTAAGAAAAAAAAAGTAAAAATCATGATTGCCTCCTGGGCACTGCTGGTCAGACCCACCATCCAAGCAAGCACTGTTTGGTAAACAGATACTAACCTGGTTTGTAGAGAGCATCACTAAAGAACAATTAAGGCTTGGAGAAGAAATCAGTTGCCACTGATGTCCAAGTATTAAATATTTTTGTATAAGTAACCAGAGGAAATGGAAAAGACAGCAAAGTACTCATGATAAGGCCCAGGGTCCTTGGCATTTGAAAGAAGGGTAACAGGTGTCAATGGTCTCTTCCTTGGGATTTCTTTCCCTTGGGTCAAAGTTGTACATGAAAGTTGCTTTAAATACATTGGTCAAAAAGAATGTATAGGCCAGCCCAGTGGCTCAATCCTGTAATCCTAGCACTGTGGGACGCCAAGGTGGGTCGATCCCTTGAGCTCAGGAGTTCAAAACCAGCTTGAACCAAGAGCAAGACTCTGTTTCTACTAAAAGTAGAAAAAAGCTAGCTGGGTGTTGTGGCAGATGCCTGTAGTCCTAGCTACTTGGGAGACCAAGGCAGGAGGATTGCTTGAGGCTAGGAGTTTAATGTTGTTGTGAGCTAAAATGCCACAGAAGGCACTCCTAGGGTGACGCAGTGAGACTCTGTCTCAAGAAAGAAAAAGAAGGAAGGAAGGAGGAAGTAAGAAAGGAGAAAGAAAGAATAGCTCAATACAAATATGACCTTCTTTTATGAAAGGAAGAAAATTTTGGGAGATGTAACTGAAAATTATCATCCCAGTTGGCAAACTCACTGGGCAACATAAATTTCTTTTAGGGCTAGATAATATATCTTTGCTATACATATATTGATAGGTACATATAAATAATTTTTAAAGAAGTAATTCTCAGTCATAAACAGAAGAAATCCTAAATATCAGAAAGTTTCTACTAACAAAAATATGCAAACGATAGTCCTGATCCCAGCCCTGGACACAGTAATAACTCTGGGGTCTGGATTGTGATTGAGTATTAGCTTCTTTGTGTCAGCAAAAATCATCCTCTGATCTTCTCACTTTTACACCTACCCATCTTTGTTTTAGTGCATAGATGAACAATTAGAATTTTGCCATTTAACAGCCAAGCCCTGTGGCAGGGTAATAAGTAACAGTCCACTAACAGGAATGTGGAGAAATTATATGTTAGGCCAGGAGGGATGAAAATTGTCCATGGAGAAGGAAAAAAAAAAAAAAGAAAGAAAGAAAAGTATGTAAGAGAAAAAGTATAAAAGAAATAAAACCTCAAGGGCAACAACTTTCTGTTTACTAATATTCTTTCCTTTCGCACCAGCTTTTGCGAGTGGGCGACTGCACTCTCTGGTCTTAGTAAATCAGGGCTCCTTAACCATGCATTTAAAGCTATTAAATTACCAACAACCAATCTCCCACACTTATCTGCGCCAAAAGATGTAAAAATAAGATAAAACAATAAAGAAAATTTCCTACTTAAAATTTAATGCTGATATGATTAAAAACATATATCAACAGCTTAAAGGCAATCAGGCTTCATAATCAGGGAGTAGGCTTGTTATAATAAAAACAAGCTTTATTGTCATTTCTGGTGCAGGTTTAATTTATTATTATTTTTTAAAAAGCCAAAAATGGTAGGAGGTGATTCATTCATTTTATTGAAAACTGCATCTGGTTCAGAGTTAATAGTCACCTACAAGGAAGATACCATTTGAGAACGCTTGAGGGGATCCTGAAGTTTTTCCTTCTACATCATTTGCTAATAAGCTAGTTATCTAGAAGCTATTAAATTAGAATGTTTGATTTTTCTGAGATTAAAAGGAAATATTGGACTCATAGTTAATATTTTGTGCAGAAATATTCCATTGCATTCTGCTAAGTTTATAAAATCCAGTGTAACAGCCAATGTTTTAGTTTTTTAGTTTTTAATGTTTCTCTATTTGTTGCATATAAAATAAATATAAAAGCAGAAGTAGGATAGTGCTGGCTTATGTTTTGCCAAGATTTAAACTTTAGAACTCTGCCAGGTTTTAAGAATTTTATGATTAATTCTTATACTATATGAATTCATTAAGTCCCACTACTACATGCTAAAATTCCAGAAAGCCTATATCTGCAGGATAATTAGATATAACAAAAGTATTTTTTCTCTTTGGCTCTAATGCGAAGATCTGTACAGTATAGGCAAATAGGATAATCTTAGTGAACTACTCAAGAATAAATTAAAATTGGGAAAAAAGTAGAGGTTAGAGGTGTGAGAATGTCATGGCCAACACTGGACTTAACCTACAATTAAATGAGTATTCAGCAAATGTTATAAATTTTTTAGACTGAGATATTTTTCGCATTTTGTTTTCCCTTTATTCATTTTTCTTTCTTTTTATTCTTTCCTCCTCTTCCTTCTCATTTCTTTATTTGTTTCTTTCTTTTTCCCCACTAAAATTTCTTTCTGGCACAAGTAAGACATGGTTTCCCTCTGAGGAGAATTTCAGAATGGCAATGTCTTTCAATTTAGTTTTGTGAAGTAAAGGCACACATGGATAAGTATGTGTATTGGAGAAGTTTTTATTCTAAGAAAATTTTGACTATAAGTTTGAATTTATCACTTTTCTCTTCTATGTTATATATATTATGGAAATTCTGTATTGTTTGGGAAATACATTGCAGTAAAGTTCCCAATTCCTTTGAAATATTCTTTCCTTAAAAATTCCTTTCTTATTAGAAATACCTACATTGATTTTATTAACTACAGTATGGTCACAAGTATATATCTTTAATACTTTTCTCACGTTTCTAATTAAGAAACTGCAAGTATAAAAATACAACAAATTTCTTCTTATTAAACACAGTATTTGATTATAGCTGAAGATAAATTTCTTCAGAATAGGAAGTTGACTTATGAAAGAAGTTTTAAAAATGTACCTTATTAGTGGATGATTATTTTAAAATTTTGGCAATAGATACACTGAGGGGCACAGAGCAAGATGGTAGACCAGAAGGCTTGTTCAACTGAGCTCTCCTAAAATAACTGGGGAAAAAGAAAGACCCCAATCATAGCTGGCATGGAAACCTTCCCCAGAGTCATAGCTCAGGAGCAAGGAGGTGGTGAGCTGTACACAGCATATATCTGGAATGTGGAAATCTGATGAATTAGGCAAGTGATTGCCACCCTCTGGGATCGGTTGCCCCCCTCCCCCATTGAAGTCCAGGATGGGAGGAAGCCTTTCCAGAGTTTTCAGTTGTTGGGGGAAGCTGCAAATTGAGTGGAAAGCTTGAAAGAGTGGGTGGACTTGAACAGTATACAGCAACCAGATTTGAATACCAGTTGGAGTGGATTTGCCATCAATTTGGTGGCAGATAAGGCAGCCACATTGAGAAGGTCTTCCTGGCTGTCCTTGTGTAGAGAGCATCTATAGGCTGAGGGACTACCACACCCCAAGGGAACTGGAGTCAGGGCCCTGTGAGACCTGCCCCTAAAGGATTCTTGTGAGCTTTAAGATCCCAAACCTGGCAGGGTCTGAATGCTGAGGAAACAATCAGGTGACCACTGAAGGCAATTAAGTTTGCAATAAGGACCATAGAGGTTGCTGGCCATACTATCACCTAAACAAACAAACAAACAAACACAAAAAACCAACATAGCACCACCCGGTGTCCTGGCAACATGTTTTCATTAAGAGCAAGGATTTCTGGTTTTGGCCATGCAGAAGAGTTTGGCTTTGCTCAGGCTGAGGCCACTTTAAGAACTAAGCTCTGAGTCATGGTAATTTGAAGCAAAGGAGGAAGTGAGAAGGAAAAAAGAGGATAAGGAGGTGAACAAGAAGAAAGAACACATGAGGGGGAACCAACAGAAAAATTCAGGAAACATGAAAAACCAAAACAGAGCAACTCCCCAAGGGACCATGAAGCAGCTAGTGCAGAAGAGTCCACCTATAAAGAATTAATGGATTTGACAGAAAGGGATTTTAAAATATGGATGATAAAGACAATAAAAGGAATGAAAGACACTAAAAGGACAAGAAAATGAAAAGACAGAACCAAAAGTAAGATGAGAGATATGTAGAATATAGAAAGGATATGGCAGAGCTTAAGGAAATGAAGGAGACAATCAGGGAATATAAAGATGCAAAAGAAAGTATCAAAAATAGGTTAGACTATAGAGAAGAAGGAACCCAAGAGCTAGAGGATAAAGTTTTCAAGTTAACCCAGGTAGTTAAAGAGGCAGAAAAGAAGAGAGAGAAAGCAGAACAGGTGCTTAGAGAACTATGAGGCACCATGAAGCATTCAAACATAACGAATAATGGGGATTCCTGAAGGGGAAGAAGATTGTCCCAAAGGATCGCCTTACTGGAGACTATGATAAATGAAAACTTCTGCACCGTGAATGAATCCCAAACAAAAAAAA
>CAUYRH010020047.1:0-26351 GCA_963574655.1 Perodicticus potto | reverse complement strand
CTGTAGTCCCAGCTACTTGGGAGGCAGAGGCAGGAGACTCGCTTGAGCCCAGGAATTGGAGGTTGCTGTGAGCTGTGATGCCACAGCACTCTATCCAGGGTGACAGCTTGAGGCTCTGTCTCAAAAAAAAAAAAAAAAGTCAATACTGAAAAAGAGCATCTAGAAAAATACCTTTAGAAATGTTTCCATCTTTTGTTGCTGAAAAGATGGAACTATGCAACTGTAAAAATACTCATATTTGCACATTTTCAAAACATAGAAACTAAATTTTCTAACACATTTTAATATCTTCCAGAAGAAGACTTAAAGTGAGTATTGAATCCATTCGCGGCGGGTGGGGGGGGGGGGTTGTTTGTTTTGTTTTGTTTTTGAGATAGAGTCTCACTTCACTGCCCTGGGTAGAGCACTGTGGCGTCATAGCTCACAGCAACTTCAAACTCTTGGATTCAAGAGATCCTCATGCCTCAGCCTTCTGGCTATGGACTGCCTCAACCCCTGGCTAATTTTTCTATTTTTTCCTTCTTTTTCTTTTTTTCAGTAGCGACAGGGTCTTGCTCTTGCTTAGGCTGATCTCAAACTCCTGAGCTCAAGCAATCCACCCACCTCTGACTCCCAGAGTGCTAGAATTACAGGTGTGAGCCATTAAGCCGGGCCTGAATCTATTGTTTAAAACATTAAAATGCAACACCTTCCTAATAGGAAGCGATGACTACAACTTGAAGAGATGAACAATTACCAAGTTTCTACTTCTAAAAGTTTTAGAACAACCGAAGAATGGAACAGAGATATGAGTACCATGATTTAGTGAACTCAGCATGAGATCTGGACAGTCACCTGTATCCCCCACTTAGAAGTGCCCTCATTAGTTTAACGCTCTGCTGGAATAAATTTTATAAATTTTGAACAAAGTCTATCAATATTTCCATTTTGCACTCTACTCCAGCTGGTCTAGAACTCAGTAGTCAATGCGTTCTTCCAATTCAACCTACATATTTTTGAGGTATCTCTTTAGCCATGGCAACCTCTAAAATCAAGTATTAAAACAAAATCAGCTTTGATCATTGTATGGTAAGTGTTACACTTGCCAAAAATAATTTTACATTTGTAAAATGTACATTTGGATATGGTATATTTATAAAGAGTCATACACAATCACAAAAGAGAGAAAGCAAAATTATTTGGGGGCCGGTAAAGAAATTAAAAGTATTTTCATCAATGTTATTTTTTTTAAATTTCTTTGTGCGTGTTTTATGCACAGCATATTAATATAGTAATGCATGCATGTAATTTATAAGTAAATAAGCCTATATAGCACTACATGTTCGACAACTTGTCATTTATGGAAGTGCATGATCAAAAGAGTTTCTGAAACCCTAACCTAGACCCCCAATGCTATTCTTGCATTTTTGGAGACTTCAAACTTCGAAATTACTCCCTCTTGTGGCAACACTCCCTATTCCTCCGCAGTACTTTCCAGGAGAGGCAGTTAGGGCTTAGCGTAGGGCATCTGAAGTCAGGACTGGATTCCAATTCTGCAGCCCCACCTTAGGAAGCAGGCACGTTTCTTAACCTCCGCCCGCTCGTGCGTGCGGAGCGCCGCGCCAGGGTAAGCGCCCTGCCCGCCGCAGAGTGTGGCTTGAGCAGCAGCGGCGGTGAGACTCGATCTCACAAAGCCATTTCTATCTCTGTCCACTTAGGGTCCTACTCGTCCCAACGACTGGATGGCCGGTGGCACTTCAGGCAGTGGGGCGGAGTGAATCTTTTCGGTGACATCTACTATCAAAACCTCAAAGTTCTCTCTTAAAATAAACCACAGAAGGTAACTGCTACCGACTTCTCCGAATAAGGTCGGGAAGGTGAAGGGCCTGGCAGGGGCGACGCTGAAGCCTGGGGGGATTCCGGGTGGAGGCGGGCAGGGCCGACTGCCGCACGCATCCCGGGAGCGCGGCTTCGCACTTTCCGCTCTGCATGCCCGGACCTGACTCAGCCTGCGTTCAGCTCGCGTACTGCGCCGGTGCCCGCCTGGGGCGGCGCGGGGCCAGGGCGACGCTCCGTCCCCGGGTCGCAGGCGGGATGGCTGGCCCGCGCCGGGCGGGGGCGGCCAGTAGCGCGCGGGGGAAGGGACCCAGGTGAGCCAGGGTGGCTGGCCCGCGCGGGGAGAGTCAGTGTCCCCCACCCGCGCTCTCTCCGAGGACTTACCTGGATGGTGTGGCCGCTGCCCGGGGCCGTGGGGCCCCCCACCAGCTTGCAGTAGAGCTCCGGCCGGGGCCGCCCGCCGGGCCCGCGCTCCCCGCAGGTGGCGGTGGCCCAGATCCTCGCCGCCTCGGCCAGGTTGAAGTAGGGCGGGTGCAGGCGGAGCCCGGCCGCGGGCCCGGGGTCTCTGGAGGTCGCGCGCCCGTCGGGCAGCAGCAGCAGCAGCAGCAGCAGCAGAGGCGGCGGCGGAGTCAGCGGCAGGACCGGCCGCGATGCCCTGCCCCGAACGCGCGCGGCCGCTGCCATCCCGCGGTGCAGGGTCCTCCCGCCCCGGCCGCCCGCGGAGGGGCTCGGCGGCTCCGGGATCACCGCCGTAGCCGCTCCAGGCCCGCGTGCAGCAGACCTGCGGCGCCCGGAGCGAGCACGGCCCCGGGTGTGGGCGGCGCGGGAGCCGCGCCCCTTGCTCCACGCGCCCGCAGCCCGCGGCGTGGGGGTGGCTTCTTTGCTCTGGAACCTGCCGCCGCGGCAGCGGGCACCGCCGGATCAGGAACTGACAGCGCCCAGCCTCGCGGCAGCAGGCGTCGTCTCTGCCAGCGCGCTGCAAACTTCTGCGGCCGGGAAAGGAGATAGGCGTTCCCGGGCTCCCACCCAGGCGGCCGGAGCTGGGGACCCGGACCGCCGAGCTTCCCACCACCAGGGCAGAAATCAGATCGTCTCCTCTCCAGATGCTCAGGTCTCAGACCAAAGCCAAAAAAGCCGGCTCCTGATCTAAGAAGGAGGTTTGCAGAGAATTTAGGGAAGATAGCAAAGGAAACCGCCACTACTTGCCCTATTTACACCCAGGACGTGGTTTCCCAATCATTAACCCCATCGTTGTGCACCTATGATCTCCGTGGCACGGTCGCCGGGGAGCCAGAGAACTGGGAGTGGCGAAACATTGAAAAGACAGCCAATGGTGCAAGTTATGGTTTGCCAACCGGGAAAGGTACCTTGGAGGAAATCCTTTCCTTGCCTAGTATGCTAAATTTGATAGATAAGCTAAATAAGGATACTCCGCCATACTGGCTGAGGACAGAGGCCAAGGCTGAGGCTTGGTCTTGTACGCAGAACACCTCGCCAAACCAGATCCCACTTAAGCCCTCTAAGGCCCAGTGGGTATCAACCTTCCTAATGCTGCGACCCACAGGTTGAGAACCGCGGCGAGCAATTAGAGGAGGGCAATATTTATACAATAAAAACTGCAAAACGTCTTTGAAAGAAATTTGGAAAGACCTAAATAAACAGAAAGACATCTCATGATCGTGGATTGGGAGACAATATTGTGAAATGGCAATATTCCCCAAAGCAACCTACAGATTCCACATCTAAAAATCTCAGATACTTTTTAATTCTTTTTTTTTTTGCAGAAATTGACAAGCTGATCCTAAAACTCATGTGGAAATGCAAGGGACCCAGGATAACAAAACAAGAGTCACACTTCCTGACTTCAAAACTTAACACAAAACAATTGTAGTCAAGACCGTGTGGT
Source organism: Perodicticus potto (assembly GCA_963574655.1). Taxonomy (NCBI): domain Eukaryota; kingdom Metazoa; phylum Chordata; class Mammalia; order Primates; family Lorisidae; genus Perodicticus; species Perodicticus potto. The sequence goes on along the minus strand of CAUYRH010020047.1, from coordinate 22,630 downwards.
ACTGGCATAAAAATAAATATGTAGAACAATGAAATAATTTTTTTTTTTTGAGACAGAGCCTCAAGCTGTCACCCTGGATAGAGTGCTGTGGCATCACAGCTCACAGCAACCTCCAACTCCTGGGCTCCAGCGATTCTCATGCCTCCTCCTCCCAAGTAGCTGGGACTACAGGCTCCCGCCACAACACCCGGCTATTTTTTGGTTGCAGCCGTCATTGTTGTTTGGCCGGCCTGGGCTGGATTGGAACCCGCCAGCTCAGGTGTATGTGGTTGGTTCCTTAGCCACTTGAGCCACAGGCGCCTAGCATAACAATGAAATAAAATTGACAGCCCAGATATCAAAAGCACAAACGGTACCAGAAAAATGTAAATGGAACCACATTGAATTTTAAAACTTTTGTGCTTTAAAAGGCACCCTCAAGACCTAGCACGATGGCTCACGCCTGTAATCCTAGCACTCTGGGAGACCATGGTGGGTAGATAGCTTGAGATCATGAGTTTCAGACCAACCTGAGCAGAAGCGAGACCTCATCTCTACTAAAAATAGAAAAACTGAGGCAGGAGGATCGCTTGAACCTGAGAGTTGGAGGCTGCTGTGAGCTATGATGCGACGGCACTCTACCCGGGGCAACAGCTTGAGACTCTGTCTCAAAAAAAAAAAAAAAAAAAGAAAAGAAACGAAGAAAAAAGGCACCCTCAAGAAAGTGAAAGACAACCCAAATGGAAGAAAATATTTGCAAAGCATGAGTCTGACAATTCAGTTCACAAACTCACCACTGTGAGCTGACATTGGCAGCACTATACAAACAGCTCAGTCAGGTTTCATATCCTTGGTATATCAGTGTCTCATAGCTGTGTTCCTGCCAACGTGTGGTGGCATCTTGCTGAGTGATATTCATTGTCGTAGTTGTTGTTGTTATGTGTTTTTTTGTGTGCCGCACTATGATAGTTCTGATGAAGAAACTATCCAGAAAAAGCGTTCCAAAATTGCTTTGAAGTGAAGACTAGGCAATGTCATCGGTGCACTGCTTCCCAAGGGGAGTACTTCAAAGGTGACTATGGTGATCTGACCATGAAAATATGCGCGTATGCTCAACGTCATTAGTCATCAAGGAAATGCAAACCAAAACCACAATGAGATAACACTTTCACCCAGTAAGATAGCTATACTCAAAAAGACAGAAAAGAACAAGTATTGTTGAGGATGGGAAAAAATTGGAAACGTCACACATTGCTGGTAGGAATGTAAAATGATGCAGACACTGGGGCATTTCCTCAAAAAGCTAAATATAATGTTATTACCTGACCCAGTAATTCCACACGTATTCACACAAAATCCTTGTATGTGAACAGCATTATTTATAATAGTCAAAAAGTGAAAACAACCCAATGTTCACCAGCTGATGAATGGGTAAATGAAATGTGGCATTTACATGCCATGGAATATCAGTCACCCGTGTAAAGGAATGAAGTTCTGGTCCGTGCTTACAACATGGATGAAAACATTAAGACCATATATTGCACAGGGAGTGACTGGTACTGGATATGGGGTTTCTTTTTTTTTTTTTTGCAGTTTTTTTGGCAGGGGCTGAATTTGAACCTGCCACCTCCAGCATATGGGGCCGGCGCCATCCTCACTGAGCCACAGGCGCTTTTGGACGGATACAAATGCCCTGAAATTAAATAGTGCTGATGGTTATACAACTCTGTGAATACATTAAAAACCACCAAATTGTGCACTTTGTGAATTTATGATATGTAAATTGTATCTTAATAAAATTGTTATCAATTAGCTGGGCCCATGGCACACCCATGCCTGTAGTCCCAGCTACTCAGGTGACTGAGGCAGGAAGATGCCTTGAGCCCAGGAGTTTGAGGTTGCAGTGAGCTATGATGACGTTACTGCACTCTAGCCAGGGTGACAGGGAGACCTGTCTCCAACAAATAAATAAATAAATAAAGTTTTAGTAAAAATGTTTACAGAACTGAAATATATATTAAATATAAAAATGTATTTGAATTTGTATGCATATAAGACTTAAAAGAGATTTTGAAAGTTACACAATAGGATTTTCAAGTGGAAAGAGGGGGTAAGGAAAAGGAATTTTTTTGTTTATTTTCTCTTCTTTCTGCTTGTCTACATCTTTTAACCTTTCCAGTAATGAATGCAGATTGCTTACATCCGAATAAGAAATTTTAAAATACTCTGATAAGTCAGCAGGATGAGTGCCCAGCACTGCCTCGAATAATCCTGTCCAGGTGACATGGCCCTCCCTAGACTGATGAAAGAAGATTGAGAAAAAGTAAAAAATATTTTGCCTACTTTTGAAAGTCCTTCCAGACACAAAGGTTTTTTTGAAGGAAAACATTCAACAAATGGCTAAGATTCTAAAACTATTTTACTCATATGCAAAAGTGAAAGCAAAGGCTAAATTTACAAAGCTGCTCTCTGCCCAGGCCAGTAACTCCCCACTGCCTGGCCGTGTCCCTGAGATGTCCTGATGATGAAGTCTCAGCAGCCCCTATGACCATTCCTGGATTCAAATCAAGGCTCTTTTTCTCATAGCAGTTCCCATTTTGCTACAAAAGGCGACATTTAACAGCATGACATGCAAATGTATTGTATTGCACAATGACAGTATTTCTCTTTGACGCATTTTATTACATTCCCTAGTCAGAGGATAAGTAATATCATTGACTTCATGTTGTCATTGCATTTTAAAAGTAACTTTGTGATGTCTGAAGTACATTAAGTGTGTTTGCCCACTGAGAACAGCTTTAACAATGATAAAATAAAATCTACATATCTAAAGTAAATATTTGCTAGTAAAGGTATGTCTCTAAAGATTGCATATCTAAAACAAACATCCAGAGAACACCTACCCTCCATGGACCTCGATACCAAAGATATAAAGATGAATAATAGGAATAATGATGTTTGGATGCATTGATGGCACAGTGTGCCGTAAGAAGATCTTAGGTATGTAGCGAAGAGTTGTCAAGATCATTAATTAAATTATTTTCAAAAGAGGTTCAAAGCACAGTAAGTATATTCTTTTCTGTACTTTTTTTTTTTTTTTTTTTGAGACAGAGTCTCACTATATCGCCCTTGGTAGAGTGCTGGGGAGTCACAACTCACAGTAACCTCTCACTCTTGGGCTTAAGTGATTCTCTTGCCTCAGCCTCCCAAGTAGATGAGAGTACAGGTGCCTACCACAAGGCCCAGCTATTTTTTGTTGCAGTTGTCATTGTTGTTTAGCTGGCCTGGGCCTGTTTTGAACCCATCAGCCTAGGTGTTAAGTGGTTGGCATTGTAACCACTGTGCTATGGGCACCAAGCCTTGGGGTTTTTTTGGTTTTTTTTTAATTAACATCATTTAAGTGTGCCTTGGATGTTTATAGGTTCAAGTGTGCTATGAGATTAAAGGGGAAAAAAAGGTTGAAAAACACTGCTTTGGGGAATTCAAGACAGTGGGGAGAAAAGTTGTTCTGAAGTTTAAATGGAGTAATGTGTGAACAAGTGCTTTCAAACATTAAAGAAACAAACATAAAAACCATGAGCTGTTTTGGGGGGTTTGAGTTTTGGTTTTGGTTTTTTTTTTTTTTTTTTTTTTTTTGAGACAGAGTCTTACTCTGCTGCCCAGGCTAGAGTGCTGTGGCATCATAGCTCACAGCAACCTCAAACTCTTGGGCTCAAAGAACCTTCAGCTTCAGCCTCCTGGGCAGCTTGGACTACAGATGCCACCACACTGCCTGGCTAACTTGTTTTAGTTTTGGTAGAGACTGTGTTTCGGTCTCTCTCAGGCTGGTCTCAAACTCCTGAGCTGAAGTGATCCACCTGCTTTGGCCTCCCAGAGTGCTAGGATTGCAGGTGTGAGCCACCGTGCCCAGCCAGACCATTTGTGTTTCTGACGCAAGATTGAACTGTTATGTCTTAAGGTGGAAAAACAATGCTTAAAGGAATTTAAGTAGTTGCCTACGTTTTAAGAAAAATTGGAATAATAAGCTGGATCCAGGACTTCTGACTCCCAGTTTATGGTCCTAGAAGGACTCTGAGAGGACAGAAGGAGAAAAGCTCCCGGGTGAGGCTCATCTGTTGCGTGAAGCCTTACAGACATGTCCCAAGCACAAGAGGAGCTACTGGTTTACTTCACTCTAGAGTGGTGGGTGGGACAGACATGCATGGTTGGACATAAACAAACCCAAACTAACACAAGCGAATTCAGGGTTTGGCTGGCCTCCCAATACTTCATAAGCAATTCATGCATAGCTATGTCATTCAGATCTTAAGATGGAAATGCAGCCTGCCATGCCATTGAAAAGAATGTCCCCAGAGCCAAGAACCTAGACTTGCAAGCGTGATAAAGTAAGGGTCTTGCAAGAGTATAATCAGCTCAGTAATGTCCCTTTGAGACAGTGATTAGCCTAACGTTATACTCAGGGCTGTTTGTTCTATTAGTCAAAACACAGGTTTTCTCCTTGTTTTTCTACCTCCTCTCCAATATGGCAGCTTTCTCCTTCTCTCCTCCGAAGTCTTCCTAGAAATATGAACTGGGATCAGAAACCCTGGGTGTTACTTATTAATAATATTCTTCTTTAAATTGTGTTGTTACGCTATAACTTGCCAGTGGCTTGGGTTCACTTAATAATCAGGTTGCATAAGTTGTCCTGTTTGATCATCACTTCACCAAAAACACAAGAGTGACATCATTCTAGGCCAACAGCAGAATATAGATCATCAACAGCAACAAAAAGAATATAAGCAAAACAGAAAAGCTAAAGGCATTTCTACTCACTGTAACACCACACATCTTATAAGGCCTCTGCCTTGAAAATCAGAAGGGACTAGAAGATGAATAAAGTTCTGCTGCCCAACTGGTTAGCTTCATAGCAAACCCTAAGATGAAAAGCATTTTTTGAAAACAGAATCTGCTATCATGAAGAAAAAAAATCCTTTTATTACTTTTCTACCTTTTCTACCATGACCTCCTGCTTTGAAAGAGTTTCACCAACTGTGTTTCTTAACAAGTATTTTTCATGTTATTAAAGATCTACATAACTAAAAACCTAGGCTTTTGATTAGCACAAAACAATCAGTGTGACCACAATGAACTGAAATCATTCCAATTCAAAATGAAGAGGGTGAGCTTGCATTAGCCTATGTTGTCAGACTCTAAATAAAGGCAGGGTTTCTGTTAGTCACTTGAAAACAGAATTGCCCCTCGACCCCTGGGCATCGGGAAACACAAATCTAACACTACCCACTTGTGTTTATCCATAAGGAAGTCAAGGCTAAGGGTCTTGCTCAATTTCGCACTACCAGGCAAAGGAATCCAGAATCCAACCATGGTGCCTGTCTCAGATTACGGTTCACCTCCCCCTGCTCCCTTAAGTATAGGCCTCCCTGTTCCAAATCCCCGAATCTAAGAGCTTCTTGGAAAGTGGTGATACTTGCATGGCACATGGCCTGCGTCTAGTTCATCTTCTGAGCTCAGAATCTCCAGTGTTAACCAAACCAGAGTGGAATGCTCGGTATGATTGTATCCAGTGTTTTTGCTCAATGCAAACAGATTTCAGCTTTGGTTGGAACTTGACAATGGTGCCTCCCACTAGGGCACTCCCTGGTAGTTAGCTCTGCCAAAGACCCTGTGAAGAACTCACATTCCAATGGCATGAATTTCCTCTCCAGCTCTTGCTTCACACTGTCCAGTTTGGCCTTTATGTGAAATATGCAGCTGGGCAGAGCAGGTAATTTTATACATTTGTTATTAAGGAGGCTTCCTTTTTTCCACCCTAAGTGTGTGTTACTACAAGCAGTAGTTTCAGGATAAAAGAAAGCCTACACCTTCCTAATGTTACCTTTTTCTTTACAATGACATTTTTTTTTTTCAATTAGCCCAGGGGTAGCCTGCAAGGTATGTGGGTAAAAACCATTATTCTCATTTTATGGATGAGCAAAAATAACATAGAGAGTAATTAAGTCATTTTACTCAGGCTTAGTGGAGACTAAGGAAATGGAGCCTTCCTTCTCTTGACATGAAGTTATTACAGTAATTAATCTGGCAGAGCTTTTGAGTGAAAATTAGAAAGCAGCCTATAAAATATCCTTTTGCATCATTTTCACATTTCCCCCTCAGGGTCACCCTAAGATTAATAATATGAATCCCATTGAATAAGGTCTATGCCCACAAGAGGTAGCACTACAAGCAGGATGAAAATATGTCACCACTTAGTATCAACTACACTGCCTCTTGATTCTGTGTCCAAAGTACACCACTTTAGAGGCATGTGTTTTGGTAAGAACTTGCCCAACAGGCTCAGTGAAGGGCTATTCAACAATATAAGCTAGAGACTTTTTGTGGACAGGGGATAGCTCAAGGATGTTTTCCTTTAAGATCTCCATAGAAGTGCCTTATATAGAGTAGCAAGTTGGTAACGATTTGTCAAAATTCAAATTGAATTAATTTCCTTCAAACTCTAGAGCAATGTTTTTCTACCTTTTTGAATCTCAAGGCACACTTCAACCTCTAGTTAAATTTCTGTGGCACACTTAAATAAGGTTGATCAAAAACAAAAGCGCAAAAGAAGAATGTACTTACTGTGCTTGAACTTCTTTAGAAAATAATTTAATTACTGATCTCTTAAAATTTCTCAAGGCACACCTAAGCTCCTTTCCTGGCACACCTGTTGAAGATCACTGCCATAGATCATAGAGCTAACAGATCATTTTGTAGACCACATAATCACTGAAATCTCTCAAGACCTAAAGCTCTTTAACAACCCTAGTAATACTGAGGAGTTCATAGAACAAATGGAAGTCCTTATTTAATACATTCTTCTGCTCTTTCTCCTCCTCCCCCCCGATCTCTCTCTGTTGCCCAGGCTAAAGTACACTGACATTGTCATAGCTCACTGCAGCCTCCAACTCCTAGGCTCAACCAATCCTCCTAACTCAGCCTCCCAAGCAGTGGGGACTATAAATGTACACCACCACACCTGGCTAATTTTTTTTCTTTCTTTTTTTTTTTTCAGTGGAGATGAGAGCTCATGATTATAGAAGCTGGTCTCAAACTTCTGGCTCAAGCAATCCTCCCAAAGTGCTAGGACTATAGGTGTGAGCCACTGCACATAGCTACGCTTAAGAAGGCAATATAAATCCAACTTGCTGGACACGGTACTAGAGAGGATAGAGTGAGTGCTGGACAATCAGGATTTGATTCTGTTGCTGGGGGAGGGAGCTTATCTCTGAAGTCGATTTCTGAAACAACCTAGGGTTGTTTGCACAGGCTTTTTCTTTTTTTCATCAGACATGGCCTTGTAGCAGCCAATGTTCTCCCTAACTGCACGGTTAACCTTTGTAAACTGCTCAGTGTTAGGATCCTGCTCCCCAAGCTTAGCAAAACCCACTTTAGTCACACAAAGCTTCAGCTAATTCTTTTGTCGTAAACACTTTAAACTCTCCTGACTCTGGATCCTCTGAATCTTCATGTTCTTGTGTTTCCGTCAGCTACATAAAGCTGCTGTGCCAAGGAACTGCTACTACACAGGTTTGTTTACCTGCACAGAAGAAACTAGTTCTGGATTATTAATTTAATTATTTAGGTATAAATTATCCTTATGGGAAGCCTTGGGGGACCATTGGTGAGTACAGAATGCCATAAGTCAGGTTGTCCTTAAATCGAGTTGTCCGTAATCCAGGGACCACATTTATGTTCTCCAACTCCATTGTAGGTATTTGGAATGCAAGAAAAACATGCCTTTCACGCCGCTTTGAGAGCTGGTTTGTAGGTTCTAGCAGAGTAGCACAGATACCACTATACCTTTGATGAAATAACAGTCCTTCTTTATCTGGGGAAGTCATTCTCTTTCACTGAGCATACAGCTTTGGGAGGCACACAAGTGGAGGGGTAAGGGAGGAAGAGAACAAGGGACAACTACTTCATCAGCTAGATCAGTCGAGTCCAACTGTGGCCATCAATGGAGTGACAGGTGTCACAGTCAGATCGCCCTCACATCCATTCCACACCTCTGTGTATGGTGATAATGACTCAGTGTTCAGTATGCGTTTATGGACCAATCCATTGGCTGGGTTGGTCTAATCTAGTGAGTTTAGATAACCCCACAAACCATTAAAAACATCCCCCAAACACTGGTGGTGCTATCTTACAAAACTCTGAAACATTAGCACTTTTCTAGGTTACCTTATTCAGAAAAACAGAATTTGTATTTATGTAACCTTTAAATTTGTTCTATTAAGTATGATAGACTATGAGATTGTTTGCCCCCGCGAATGATGCTGCTCAGAATCACGTCCTCTCATCCTGCGTGGTGAAGGATCCGAGGCAGATAGAGACCAAGTGGCTTACCTAACCTCACACAGGAAGGAACAATCCAAACAGGTGTGAGTCTGCGCGTGGACACATGACTTGCTTTGGCAAATGGGACATTAGCATGCATGAAGCAAACAGGCTTAATAAGCTCTTCTCCTGTTCGAACTCTTTCTTTTGGAACTCAGATTCCACGCTGTAAGGAAGTTTACTACTAAAGAAAGAAGGTGTGTGGAAAGGAGGTCGTGGAACATGTGAGACTGCACAGGATGTGGCAAAGTAAAGCCATCTTAGATGTTATAGGCCCATTCGAACCCTCAGAGGATGAGAGACCCCAAGCATGACCCACAGAACTGCCCAGCGGATCTCAGCCCAGATTGCTAAATCATGCACGAAGGAATACTTACTATTTTAAGCTACTAGTTTTGAAGATGGTCTGTTATGCAACCATAGGCAACCAAAACACTTGTCTCTTCTTGCTAATCACCAGCATGAACTGATAAATGTTACCTATTTGTGGGTTCCATTTTTAACTGCAATAATGCATTAGAAGTGAAATGTAGATTTTCTGATTTGGGGGAAGAAGATTTTGCTTCTAGGCATTTCTGGGAAATTGAGATTTTAGAATTTCACTTTTTTTTTTTTTCTATGTAGCTAGCATCTTCAAGAAGACAAAATTGAGTTTTTCTCGTGTTCTTTTTTCTGGTTTTTTTTCCCCCCTTATTTTCTGGCTTTTGCTCCCGGGTAAGTATCTAGGGAAAAGAAAAATCTGATCTCTTGATTCTCATGCCCTGTCTTCTGGACTTGCCAAAATGTCCCATTAACTTTATCCTAAGTTAAACACAAAAAAAAGTGTATGTGAATATGATTTCTGCCAAAGCATCAAAAGTTGTATCAGAAAGGACAACTCTATAAAAATAGATTTCTTCAATCCGTAAGATTCAATCTATACAAATATATAAGTCACATATTCCTTTTGTGATTAGAAGAGTCTTAGGTTTTCTCTGAAAGTGGATTCTGATCATTTGTGAATCTTCCTTTCAAGCATAGCCTTGGCTTCATTTTTTTCCCCTTAGATATGAGTTACTATTTTATATTTTCTCTTTTCATTCTTCATTTACCTTTTATAGGTTGATTTTTGAAAGAAGTATTTTTCCCTTTTGTCTAAATTGGGGAAAGTATGGTTTATCTTAAATCAAGAAATTTCTTTAACCATTTCATCAAGCATTGGACTTAGCAAAAAGAATAAAAACTTGAAAGAAAAAGGAACAAAAGTTAAATTTTTAGCTGTTGAGATAGTTTCAAAGTGGCCTTGCCCTTGTAAAATAAGCACTACTCAAAGTATGGTCTATCAACCAGTGCTGCGCCAAAAACTGTTGTTGCAATGAGAAAAACACAAAAATTGAAGAGTATTTATAAACTTTTTTAACTATTTAATATTGCTATGACATCCAACTATGTGATCATTTTTCTCATAGTCCAATTGTATCGTTTATTACAAAATATTAGGGGCACACATAGCTCAGCGGTTAGGACGCTATGCACATGCTTCGGGGCTGGTAGGTTGAAACGCTGATGGGGCCTGCTAGAAATAAAAAAGAAAAAAATATTGGTCAACAATGTATTGTAATTTATTTTAATGGTCTTTCTTCACAGAGCACTAGTCTCAAATGACCTTTCTAAATGACCTTCCAGCCTCAGGATTAAGGCAGCGTGGAACCCAAAAAATATTTGCTGATTAATTATTATTACTTAATGGATAGTTCTAATCTTATGATGCTTAATATTATATTAAGCCTTTATCATTCACTCAACCGTATATGCAACAAATATAAAAAATCAGTTTTGCAACCTTCTAAAAAATGGCATAAAATAACCTGCCTAATTCCCTGGGCTCAGAGTGAGTAATTGTACCTGGGTTTAAACAACTCCAAAGAAATGACAGATATGCTAAAGCTAAAATTAGTTTCACTAACTCCATAATAGCACCTATGATTTAGCTGCCTTGCACAGAGACGTGGATGTAAGTTCATTTTAATAACATGAACTCACTGTATGGATTAAATCCATGACTCATCCGTTATGAAGAATAAATGCATCATTGGGTTATCTCAGGTGAGCGTGATTCCTGAGCCATGCTGCTTGAGGAGTCGGGCTTCAAAATTGCTCTTCACCTTACTGGACCTTTGTTAACTCAGGTTTTAGGCTGAGGAGGCCTGAATGCATAGCAAGTATTGTTACATTCCTAATTCTTAGGCCTCTTCCTCCCCCAGAGCACATCAGCCTTAGGGCAATCTTCCTCCTGGTTTTGCTCTGACAAGTGGGGAGTCCCAGTATTTGGATTATTACTTCCTTCCTGTGCGAGGTTAGGCAAGCCACTTGGTCTCTGTATGCCTCAGATCCTTCATCTGAAATGAAAGATGGAGTTAAGGATGTCGTTGATGCAGGACAAGGCAGCCCCACAACCTGCCGCCTTGGCCCTGGAGGAGCTGATGCTGTGGCGGATGGAGGAACCAGCTTGCTGCAAGGGCTGGACACTGGGGCCTTGCTGTCTCCTTCCTGTGCTCTTCTGGCTAGTCCATTTCATGGATGGCACCTTGCTGTCTCCTCCTCCTGCACTTCTGATTGGCCAATGTCATGTCAGTTTCCAGGGCCCAGTCTTCATTGCGCAGCTGGCTCTAACTGATGAAGACCCACCCTTAAGATTTCCGGCAAAACAACTCCCTGGGACTATATAAGCCCCTGAGTAGAGCGCTCAAAAACAGACCTCAGGCTGGACCTCAGAGAGGGAGCAGGAGACTTGTTCCCCTCCTGGGTCCTCTCTGCCAGGAGAGTTGGTTCTTATAGTTGTTGTAATTCTGTTTCTGTAGATAAATCCTGACTTACCACTAATCCTGTGATCCATCAATCACGGAGACCAAGAACCTGAACCTCCAGTATCATCGTGATAGTTAAATGACATAATGTGAAAGAGTCTCTTCAGGACTAGACCTGTTCATGTTCATTATCATTTTCCCTTCACCTGGCCCTTGCTCCATTGACCAAACCATCACCAAGTGTGATAGCCTTGATTTTCAACTGGAGTGCCACGAAAATTTTTAAAGATCATGACTTAAATTATTTTCAAACAAATTTCAAAGCACAGTAAGTATATTCTTTTTTTTTTTTACTTTTTTTTGATCAACATAATTTACGTGTGCTGTTGAAGTTTAACTATAGGTTCAAGTATGCTGTGAGATAAAAAAAGGTTGTAAAACACCACGTTATGGTATAGTAGTTAAGCCCACAGGCATGGAGTGACAGATATATGAGTTCAAGTCTCAGGTTCTCCATCTAATAGCTAATGCGAACTTATATCTTTTTTTTTTTTTTTGAGACAGAGCCTCAAGCTATCGCCCTGGGTAGAGTGCTGTGGCATCACAGCTCACAGCAGCCTCCAATTCCTGGGCTCAAGCGAGTCTCTTGCCTCCGCCTCCCAAGTAGCTGGGACTACAGGCACCCGCCACAACGCTCGGCCATTTTTTGGTTGCAGCCGTCATTGTTGTTTGGCGGGCCTGGGCTGGATTCGAACCCACCAGCTGGGGGGGTAACACCCCTTAGCCTGTTGAGCCACAGGCGCTGAGCCCATTTGGGGGATTTTCTCTCCTCTGAAGGTGGGAAATGAGACACAACTCCTCCCAACAGCAGGTAAAGTCCAATTCAATCTTAAAGCAAGGAAGGCCTCCTCAGCTCCTGTTTTCAGAGGCTGCACTTCCTGCCTTCACCCGGCTTGGGCAGCCACGAGTCCCTCAGGGCAGTGTGGGGAGCCAATGTCCTCTCATGGAGGACTGAAGAAGCTTTCCTAGGCTTCCTGGGAAGTTTCCTAGTGAGGTTCAGATGCGTTTGGGTTACAGGAAGCCTTATCCTAGATTTTCAAGGCCTGCCTCAATTTTTCGTAAATATTTATTTTCTGTGATTGATTGAGTGTATACTGAAGTGTGATTTGCTTTTCACTTATTTTAAAGACTTTAAAGTTGGCTTATTAGCTCAGTTGCCTGACTGGTTTAGAAGAAGCCTGTCAGCTGCTCTCAAGACCTGGGGAGCTCTCATCTATCACCTTTTAGGGCAGAACCTCTGGACCAATGCCAACAGCAGCAGGAAACTTTTCTCTCTCAATAACAGCTAATTATAATACCTTAGCTAATGACTACATGTTTAAAGTAGGTTTACTTGTACCATAAAAATAAAAGTCTGGAAAGATCCCAGGCTTGTCAATACTCATTCCCTTTGATAACAACAGATCTGGCAACTCATCTGCCTGCAACATTCTATTTGAAGATTAGGACGCAAGCCAGATGCTCTGAAGTGTTGACTTCGGTTTTGTCATTTGCATATTTCCTGTATATGCATCTTGCCTTCCCAGCCAGGCTGTCACCTCTTAGAGGCCAGGACTTCACTGCCCCTCCCGACCTCATACATACACACACCTTATCCAGGACAGTACAGGGCCCAGGGTGGGGTTTGAGGTTCTCTGAGGATGAAATGCAACTCAGAAGTCAATCCTATTTTCTTTTCATTATGCCCTATCTCTTCTCCAAAGGACTTGAGGAAGCTCATGACAAAATCACAAACAATAAAATAAGGATACAGATCTCGCAAATATGAGTTGTAACACCACACTGGGAGTAAAGACCAAGGAGGTCTCAATAAGATGTTGTCATTAAGATTCAAAATTGTCTGGCTTGGTGCCTGTAGCTCAGTGGCTTGGGTGCTGGCCACATACACCAGGTCTGGCAGGTTCGAACCCAAGCCTGGGCCTGCCAAACAATAACAACAACAACAACAAAATAGCCGGCTATTGTGGCAGGCACCTATAGTCCCAGGTACTTGGGAGGCTGGGGTAAGAAAATCACTTAAGACCAAGAGTTTGAGGTTGCTGTGAGTTGTGACACCACAGCACTCTACCAAGGGTGACATAGTGAGACTCTGTCTCAAAAAAAAGAAGATTCAAAATTGTCTTTGAGCTTTCAGAGAGACAGATGGAGCAGCACAGAGGACATGTCAACCCTGGCTGTTCCTTTGGTAGCTGGCGGACATGGGGGAAATTATTTAACTTCTTTGAGCTTTAGTTTCCATTGGGGTTACTAATGCTTCCCTTATAAACTTCTTAGGACAACTGAGGCAATAGCATGGCTGGCATCCAGAGACATTCAGAAAGAGAGCTATGTACAAATGACTTAATAAAAAAAAAAAAAAAGAAGAAAGAGAGCTATTGATACTGCGGTGATGGTGATGGTGATGCTTAATTATAGGGCATTTGAGAGACCTAAGGTGAGAAGGAGCCTCATCTTCTGACTCAGCCTTTCTTCCCTCTTCCCACAGGATCCCCAGACCCTCTGTTGGGAAAGTGGATTGGCCAGGACAACTTACATGTAGTATCTTGCCATGGGGAGGGAACACATTGCTGCAATCAGGGGTGTCTGGTCCTGGCTGAGAAAGAGGAGAGAAGGGCTGTTAGAGAAGGAAGTGAGTGGATCTGGGGGCAAGCATGCTGGTGGCCAGAGCCACTCAGCCACAGGTTACAAAGGTTGCCCAGGCCTTTATCTATAACCAACCTCTGGGGACCCACCAAGGTCTTGCCAGTTCAGCAGACTCCAAGTAGCTTTGTCTCTCCCTCCCTGGGGCCATTGGGAGCAAGTCTAGCTGGCAGGGGTGTGAGCCTAGGACCTGTGTGCAAACCTGATGACAAGTTGCCCTGAATATCTAAGCTGGGATACTTCCCAGCCTTGAGAGTAGGGTGGGGTATGCTCTAGCCTCTTAGTAGGCAGATAAACCCAGCTCGAACCCAACCCCACTGCCCATCCACCTGAGGGTCACCACACCCCCTCCCCCTACCTAGTACCCAGAGCCAGAGCGAAGGAGGAAGGCACAGCCAGGAGGAGTCTCCAGCCACAGCAGAATAGGCAGGGCCTCCGGGAGAGCAGAAAACCATCCTTCCTAGCTTGGTCAAGACTACCAAAGACAGCCATCCAAACTCCCCCATTCCTTTCCAGATGAAAAACAGCACTAGTGTTTTTGAAAGTGAAAATTATGCCCCTGTAGAAATACCAGGCCATGGGCAGCACCTGTGGCTCAAGGAGTGGGGCGCCAGCCCCACATACCAGAGGTAGTGGGTTCAAATCCAGCCCCGGCCAAAAACTGAAATAAAGAAAGAAAGAAAGAAAGAAATCAAGAAATAAATAAAGAAATAAAGAAATACCAGGCCACACGGTGTCCTGTGAACTCTGTTCCTTCCTGGTAGATTATTTTGACCTAGAGCTCTTCCCTAAAATGACCACTGAAACTGAAAAGAAAGAAACCAGAGCCAATATGAGCTTGGAAATTAGTACAGAAAAACAAATGCAAGGATGACTGTTAGGGCTGAGGTTTACCAAGGAGAAGAAAAAATTCTCACCAAGCCAAGAAGAAAAAATGTAAGACAGCAGAAACTAAGAAGAGATGAGAGAGAATGAAGGTTTGAGTAAAGGAGCGGGGCACAGAGGGGAATGGAGTGATGCTGAGGGAACTTTGGGGAGGCAGAAAAGGAGGGAAGGAGGAAAAGTGTGTGCTGGGGGTTTGGGCTTCCAACCACCTCAGGCCCTGAGCTCCCTGGCATGATTTTAGATGACATTACTGAGTGGGGCGGGGTCTTCCACTCTGTCCCTGTGGACAAGTCATTGTCTGTCCCTGGGCTTTGGGGTGGGACTTGAAGAGTTAGTGAGAGTGAAGGTAGTAAGAACTGATAAGGGCGCATCCTGGACAGATGTCAGTTCTGGCAATCAGTCTTCAAGCATTCCACACCCTATGTCATTGCACGTATTGCCCTTATTCTAAGGCAATTTATGAAGATGTTTGCTGCATTATTTTTTACCATAGTGAGAAGTTGGAAATAATCTAAATGTTCAATAATAGGCTAAAAATTATGACAATTTCGGGTGGCGCCTGTGGCTCAGTGAGTAAGGCGCTGGTCCCATATACTGAGGGTGGTGGGTTCAAACCTGGCCCGGCCAAACTGCAACAAAAAAATAGCCTGGCGTTGTGGCAGGCGCCTGTAGTCTCAGCTATTGGGGAGGCTGAGGCAAGAGAAATCACCTAAGCCCAAGAGCTGGAGGTTGCTGTGAGCTGTGACGCCATGCTACTCTACCAAGGACAACAAAGTGAGATTTTGTCTCTAAAAAAAAAAAAATATATATGAAAAATTCAAGAATAAAGTGTGTGTGTGTTTGTTAAAGATGATCAATTGTAGAAGTCTGTTTTTTTTGTTGTTGTTGTTTTTGGCCAGGGCCACCTCTGGTATATGGGGCCAGCGCCTGCGCCTACTCCTTTGAGACATAGGCTCCACCCAAAAGCCTGTTTTATGACATAAAAAATTTCAAATGTATTAGGTAAAAAATGCAGATTATAAGTCACATGTACATTATAAATCTGTTCAATTCCACACACATACAGAGACACATGTACATAGAAATAAAGATAGGTGGTATTGTTATAGCATTTGCCTGTGGCTAACTGGATTATGAGAATTTTTTAAGCATCTCAACATTTTTCCTGTAATGAACATGAGTTTCCTTTGTAGTATAAAGCAAATTTAAATATTTTAAATGGAGTATTCGGTCAAAGTCATTGGCTCCCTCACATGCCTGCTCTTTGAATCACCTGAGCACCTCCTCGTAAGTACTGTTTTCTTTCTGGGCTGAAGGTTCTGATCTGGTAAGGATTAAAGTGTTTCATCTGCCTTGGGAACTGGTAGACTAGCTCAGTTCTTCTCACTCTTGAATAAAGATACAAATCACCTGCAGCCCTTATTAAAATTCAGTTCCAGTCTCTAGATCCGAATGGCGCCTGAGACTACATTTAAAACATGCGACCAGGCAATGGCTGGTGCCGGGACAGCAGCTGGAGTGGTCAAGGGTAGATGACACCTGACAGGTTATTCAGTGACCCCGCAATGATGCTCCATGCGGGTCCACTTGTGATGTGCTCTCCCTCAGACAAACCACTGAAGCTTCACTGGTGGCAGCAGCAGGATGCTGGGCAGCCTGGCAGCTGTGCCAGGACTAGGTAGTGCAGACCAAGTGGAGGGCCCCATAGGAGGCTGGACAGCAGGCTGATGACCCCCAGTCTTGGTCAGCATCAGCTCATAGAGCTGGCAAAAATTCAGCACTGGTCCAATCCAGCTGGATCCCTTGATCCCTAGAAACCTCCCATCCTGGCATAGCCAAAAATGCCAGTATCTCCTTGATCAGGCCCCCCTGCCTGGGCCCTGGCTCAATTGTGTTGGGTAAGCAGGAGTGGGAAGCTGCCTCCCAGTCTGTCAGAGAGCCTGGGTCCTGATGCTGAGTCTCTGCCTTGGCCCTCCCAACGTGCCATGCACTCCCCCCACAAAGTTTTCCCTTCCCTATTGTCTCCAAATGACTTTTCACTAGACTTCAGCCTGCATCCCACTTTTGTTACTCTCACTTCTCTCCAGACATGGCCACTGACTGTCTCATAACTCTTTAATTCATAATGGTATATGTCCTGTATCACATACCATGCCTGAATAGCCCTGGGCTTTCCCATGTTCTTTCACACACCCACCTGACCTATTCTCTTCTCATCCTCCTGCGCTTCATCTATATGGGGTGTTCTCTTGAAGACCAAATGTTAAGTTCTGCAGAACCAAAGTCTCTTTGTTTCCTTTGATGTTTGCTTGCTGCCCCCTTGGAACCCTTGACATTGGTTGACTCTCCACCCCTCTTTTTCTCTCCTTCCCAGCCCTGTCATAGATTTTTCCTCCTTCTGGGGCTGTCCCTATTGCTGAAGTGACAAACACTTCTACTTCATACTCCATGGAGCTGAAATTCATCAGTTTCTATGACAGCAATGATCATCTTGTCTAACCCCGAAACCCAGACGAACACCCTATTTTACCCACAGCTGTCTACAGAAAAACCCCCTTGGATATCCTGCTGATAATCTGCCAAATATAACATAATATATCTAAAGTCAAGTTAATTGTTTTCTCTTCTTCCCAACCCACTTATTCCTTTCAATTTCATTTCTCTCACTACCTTACCATTCCTCTCAGCAGTGATGTTCAAAACCTGAGAGTCATTGACAATATCTCCCATTTCTCCTGACCTAATGTTTGATTTGTCAACAAGCTCTGAAACATTGTTCCTTTAAAATATAACTTTGTAAGAGGGACTTTCTCTAACAAATGCAATCAGTGTAACCTAATCCTTTGTACCCTCAATGAATCCCAAACAAGAAAATAAAATAAAATAAAACAAAGGAACTTAATTGAGCATAATAAAGGCCATATATGAAAAGCCCATTATTCTGAATTGTCAAAGTCTGTAAATGTTTCCTCTAAGATAGGAAGAAGACAAAGATGCCCACTTTAATAATTTCTATTCATATAAAAAATAAATAAAATATAACTTAGTATTCTTGATCCTCCTTACATATCTGCTTGTATTCCTGCATTATCCACCTTCCACCCAACCCAACCTGGACCCACATTCTGAGGACTTCTCCTGCCACGTCCCTGCCCAAATCTAGCATCTGAAATGACTGCCCATTTTGCGACCATCTGACCCTGATTCACTTGTATGAAAGTGTCTCACTTCTCTGTGGTCACTAAGACACCCCTTCAGGCAACATGACTTCCTTCTTATCTTTTCGGAGGGCATCCTCACAGTTGCCTGACTCTCTTGCCTCAAAAGCCAACCCTCCCCATCTCTGCCCGTTCAGATCTTTCAGTACTAAGATCACAGACATGGTATTAGCATACGCAGGCTCAGTATCTAGTTATGTTAAGTCAAGGATCAGCCCAGAGTAACAGTTCAGACATGCAGGGCTATGTCGCTCAACCTCCAAACCTCAGTTACAGCATCTATAAATTTATGGGATTAGATTATTTGGTCATTAAGGTTCTTTTTAGGTCAAACTGTCAACAGTTCCATGACTCAGAATTTAATAAATCTTTCTCTTACTGTCATAACCCTATTCTGAACTCCTATTAAATTTTACTGTATTGTTTATTGTTGTACATAACAACATTTGTTTCCCTTATAAAAGCTAATAAGATCTTGATGTCATGAACCAAGTCTTATAGCTCACTAGACTCTCTCCAGCCATCCTAATCAAAAGAACTTGGTGCTCACAGCAGGACCCAGAAACACACATAGCAGACTTTAATTGCAAGACTGGGTTCTAGATTTGGCTCTGCTAGCAATTTATCTGGCCACTTTTGTCCCTGGTCCTTTAATTTGTCATCACTGGAGTAAGAGGTTGGTTAGTATCTTTCAAAACTGTTTTAAGTTTCACAATGAAAGTTTACACAGAAACCTAATGAATGGAAAATGGGTAAGAGAGACCCACTTCTTTTGACCTAGAAAGCACTGCAAACACTAGAACCTTGGTGGTATTTCTCTTGCCCACAAATCAGGCACCAGGAGGCCTCCCAAGAAGTTCAGAAATGTTCAAACTTCACCAAATATGATTTGTGTAGCACTGACCTAGATGATTTTGTCTGAGATATTTTCTAAAATCTGTGGTTCTAAATATTTTAAAATCTTGATTTGACGAAGTCTATTCCTTCTCAAATCTATGTGCTCCTAAGTTTATTCTGCATCCCACTGTGTTCTGCAGAGGGAATGCCTTGTTACCTGGAGAGCATGACAGGAGTAGTGAAGGGGCAGGGAATGGATCAGAGATAGTGACAGAGGGGAGAAGAAAAGAGAAAAAGAGAGAGAATACTACTTGTCCATCACTGACCTGCAGATCCTTCGGGCCTGGTACCCTGATGCCGGGAGCCTCTGACTGATTTCTCCAGTGCATCTGAACTGCGTTTATACCGTCTGGTCAGAGTAGGTCACGCCTGCAGCAATCTCTATAATTGGCTCCAGGACAGGGAGGAAGAAGAGCCTAAAGATTTCATAATGATTTAGGCACAGTAGGAATAATAAGAAGGTGGGACACTAATGAGTGTTTGGTGAAGGGGGAGAGAGTCATCTATAAAGCCTGGGCAGGGAATAGGATCCAGCCCCCTGTTCTGTAGCTACTGTCATTGACTATGTTATTAGTGGTTTCACAGCCAGATAAGCAGTGCTGGGGAAGACCTCTCTGGTGCCCCATGGGGCTCCATCCTAGACTTGGAGAGGTGGTAAATGCAAAAGAGTATGTCTGGTGGCCCCAAGGACAGAACGACCTCTGGTGGCTGAAGCCAGAGAACTGCAGTGAGAGCAGGGCCTGACAGGACGGCCCTGTTTGGAAAGATGAAAAGAGAGTCTATGCCTTTCAATAGGTCTAATGAGTTGGTACCAGGCTAATAAAACAGAATATCTAGGGGAACCCAGCTGCAAAAGATAATGATCTTAGATTCATCCTGGGATTGGGCAAATATCACGTATCCTTGACCACCAGGAAATATGACAGTGTGAATAGCGCAGGGGTAGAGAACATCCTGGTGTCTAATTGATACTACTAAACTCAGTCCATCCATCCTCCATCCATTCACCCATCTGTCCATCCTTGCATTTGTCCATACTTCCATCCCTCTATCCACCTATTCCAAAAGGCAGAGAACTTGGGTGTAATATTGTCTGGGGACCAACAACCTAATTGTAATTCTCCCTGTCAGGTCATATGTGCAGTTTCACAAAGGACTTGCTGAGGAAGCGGGAGGGATCAGCCTAGGACCCAAATGCCTACAGGATGAAAAATGAGAAACGAGGGGCAGAAAGGGGACCAGATTTCTGCTTTGGAAAAGCAGTGATCATTCCTCACCCCTGCAGCAGTCTCTCACTCCCCCCTGGGAAGGGCCAAAGCGTGGGTCATTATGTCAGGCTATCAATGAGTGTTTACAAAGCATCCACAATGCTGTGTGTCAAAGACATTGAATGCACAGTCCCTGTTGTTAAATCGCTTTACAGTCTAGTTAGAGAGGGAAGTCACACACACTTGAAAATGTAATTAAGAAGACCAGACTCTAAGCTCTGGACCAAGGGCATATTAGAGACAATTGCACCAGAGAAACTGCTTGGGCAAAAAAGTCCTTAGAATTAAAAGGACTTTATATGTGACATCATAGTCTCCCTTCAAATGGAGAAACCCATGCTAAGACATCCCTGAGAAATAGGTTGATTCGGCTCTGCCTCAACACCTCTTAAAGAAGCACTACTAGTGTATATTGTCCTTGTGTTTAAAATTTGGGAGTCCTATAGGAAAAACAGCCTCCACACAATTTCTACCCATTGGTCCTACATGTGCTTTCTAAAATTACACAGAAGTATATTCTTCCATTTGCAGGCCTTTGGGTGCTTGTGGGGGGGGGTGGTCTCTGCATATTGCTCCTCAGGATGAAGACCCTCAGCACCTCAGCCTCTTCCTTATGACCTGGTCTGTGGACAGGTCTGTTCCTGGTCTGTTCCTGGTCTGTTCCTCATTGTCTGCAACTGGTGCAAACCCCCCAAGGTATGAGCATTCCACCTCTGCTGATGTAGGCCCAGGCCGCTGGTTTATATCAAAGTTGCAGATATCAAAAACCACTAGACTTGTTTTCACTTGAACAGTAGTGATGCCAGGGTCTATACCCTATGTTTCTTTTTATTTTTTATTGTTTTTACTCATCAAGTTCACTGATTCTACACCCCTATGTTTCTAAAGGTAGCCTTTTCTACTCTTCCCTTTGCTATTGACTTGTAAATGTCTGCTCATCCTGGCTAAAGCCCTTTTGAATCCTGTGATTCCACAAATGGGAAAACAATCACTTCAGGTCTGAGAAACCTTCAAGGATGAGGCGGAATTTAAGCTGCTCCCTGACCAGGGTGGTGGGGGTGGGGGGGTGGGGCTGTTTAGATGAGTGGAGGAGAGGAAGAGACTATTCCAGGGTGGAGGAACTGTTTCCATTTTCTGTACTCACAGGGTTGCAATTATGTGTCAAGCACTATACTAGATGCTCAGAAACAAACTGATGCAGCCCAAAACTTAAGGTCGTTCCAGTGACCACAGACGCCCAAGTCAAGTGACTACAAAACAGGGAGGTGTGCCCAAAGCCTCTCCACAGCAGATGACCAGAGAGCTCATTCATCAATGGCTTTTCAGAGGACATGGCGTCTTAGCAGGATGAAGGCTTTCTCTAGGCAGAGAGTATGGGTGGAGAGTACAAAATTAGAGCCATGAGGCTGTGCTTGGGCCCATGGACAGAGACACAGAATGTGAACAGGGTCTGAAACACAGCTGGCACCCAGAGCCCATGTTCTTGGCAGCCCTGAGAGGCCTGGGGGAGGAGCTGTACTGGCCAGGATTTCAGCTGCAGGAGGCAGCCCCTTCTGTCCTCGCCACCTCCTTGCCCTCAGCAAACTCTGAGCCTGCCAGGCCGGTCCGACAGGTGAGGTACAGGTGGAACACCTGAGGCTCAGGTAAGAGCTCCTCCTCTGGCTTCTGCTGTCACCCTCCAGGGTTTAGGGGACACTGGAGTTCATCCCTGGCACCTCAAGGCACAAAAGCAGCCGAAGATTTAAATCTTGTGAAACTGAATTTGGTATGATCAGTTTTTCTTCTCTTTCTTCCTTTTTTGCCAAGTTCACAGAGCTAGTAAGTATCATCAGCTTTTAAATAGGACATTTGGGTAAATAAAAGGGTTGTTGCTCATTTGGAGAAGAAAAATGAAAATATTGGTGACAATTGCAATCATAATACATATGTAAACCAAATCAATTTATTTCTCTTTGCATATTAGTTATCTACTGCTACAGAACAAGTTAGCTCCGGACCCAGCAGCTTAAAACACCAGAGTCATTATCTCCCTGAATCTCTGAGGGACAGGAATCCAGAGCAGCTCAGTTGGGCAACTCTGCTTCGGTCTCCCATGAAGCCGTAGTTGAGCCGGCAGCTGAGGCCATAGTTGAGCTGGCAGCCGGGCTGCAGACAGCAGAAGGCTGGAGGGGCTGGAGGACCTCCTTCTAAACTCACTTACGCGGCTGTGGGAAGGGGCCTTCGTTATTCACCACATTGGGTTTCTCTGTGGGGGTGCTCATAGCATGACAGCTGACTTCCCCCAGAGCGAGTGAACCAAGAAACTGAGAGAGGGGGCAGGGGGAGAGAGAGAGAGAAAGAGAGAGAAAACAGAAGTGCACACTCAAATAGAAGCCACGTGTCTTTTTTTTTTTTTTTTTGAGACAGAGCCTCAAGCTGTCACCCTGGGTAGAGTGCTGTGGCATCACAGCTCACAGCAACCTCCAATTCCTGGGCTCAAGCGAGTCTCCTGCCTCTGCCTCCCAAGTAGCTGGGACTACAG